>CAUYQV010050084.1:0-29492 GCA_963574575.1 Galagoides demidoff | reverse complement strand
TTGTGTCCTCTCTACATCGGATATTTAACTGCATCTTATGTCACTTTTGTTTCCTTTAACTCCAGAACTTCACCCCACAGTTAGGCGATTCCAGTCTACAGACGCCATCCCACCCTTTCTATAAAGGGGTTTCTGTGTCCTAACCACAAGCCTTTTTCTTGACTGAGCTCCCCTTCTTTTTAACACCTGTGAATTTTTTCTTTTACTTACTAAGATGTTCAAATATCTGGTCTGTGCTCATTCTTCCAAGTTCCTATAATCTACTCAGTCTCAGTTCAGTTTCTGCCAGCTTCCATCAGGCATTAAAACTTCTCAGAGATCAAAACGTCTCCCAGCAAACCTAGCAGTTATCTCATCTCTCCACTCCCACTGCTACCCTAGTTACTGTTAACCAGTTCCCACCACTTTCTTCAGCTACTTTTGTCCCTTTGCTAAGATATTGCATTTTATTGTTATCTTTCTAAATTTCTCCTTCTTTTGTTTTCAGCAGCCTTCCTTACTCCTTTCTCTTCCCTTTTCATGGGTTTAAACTTCAACATTCTGCTCTTCAACTCCTACCAGAGAGAAAAAGAAAAAAAATTACTTGGCTATTTTGCCCCAACACACATATATTAATGACTAAGGAGGTTTCTGCCCTCCCATCATCCTCCAGCCCGGGCTGGGCCCTGCTTAGAGGATTAGAATGTTTAGAGGATTTCCACACCTGGAGCAGAATCTGGATTTGTGACTGGCAAGAGAGGTTGTAAGAATTAGAGTTGCTCAAGATGGGCCTCCTGGAGGTGTGCTCCACGGGGGTCAGCACAGCGTCACTGGTGGCTGTACCCACTCAAACGGCGTAACTGTCCCTTATTTTGTGAGCCCCGCGGCTCCACAGTGGTTACTGCAGTAGGCACAATTATGATTAATTTTCAGGTGTAACCTGTTGTTTTCAGTATAATCATTATTTTCTTGCAGAAAACAACCCCTTCAAAAAAACTTTCTCAAATTCTAATTCTTGTGCAGAAACCAACTCTAACTTTAGTTCACCCATCCTCTTCAGAAGCCCCAGCTGCTCTTTTTAACTTTTCCTTTAAATACTATCTTACAGGAATATTTTTTTTCTTCTTATATAGATCAAATATCATCATCATAAAAAATGTTCTACTAATATCAAATTATGTGATAAATTGGCCTTGCAGAGCCTCTAGTGTCAGCCATTTCAAACTTAAGAAATTCTTTCAGGAATGTGGCAATAAAATATTCCACATCAGTCACTCAACTTCCCACAACACTGTGCCACCACTTGCTGCCTGGCTGGCCAGCCACCCGTGTCAGACAGCACTGTCATTTACTTAAGGAAGACAAGCAAAGCTTCCCATCATGATGTTTTTTAAAGGAAAGTAGAGAAGAAAAACTGCAACACTTTTTCCCTCCTCTTTGGCCTAAGATGGTGAAGCAAAAACAATTTAGAATTAAAGAAATAGTAACATTTACTGTCTCAGTACATGAATGTTTTACAGTATTAACCAGTTAATTCCTGTTACCTTCCCGTAGATACCACAATTTTACCCATTTTAAAGATGAAGAAAGTGAGGCATTGACAGTTTGAGCAATTTGTCAAGTAAAACAGCTAGGAAGGGATGGAGCTTGAACTCAGGAACCCTCAAGTTTAAGAGTCCACGTCCCTTCTATGGTGATGATCAATCCGATTCTATAATGGGTATATTTTTGATCACAGATGTTTAAAAATATGAAGAACAGTAGAAAAGAAACACCACATAGTTTTTTTTCCTCCTTCTTTGGCCTTGGATATTAAATTGTATTTCTCATGCAGGATAAAGAATTTGATTTCAAAGCTTATTAGATAGAATAGTCACAAGTACCCCCTTTTATTAAAGAAGATAGAACGAGGAGAAAGGGGAGCAGGACCCAGACAGTGGAGTGTCCCCAGCACTGACTCGCCTGGCTGTGTCACCGTTAGTCAGAAACACCTGTGATGGGCCACACATCATCAAAAATGCACCACTCAATGTTGTGTCATTGTCACTCCCTGCACGGAAAGTGAGCGAACAGTACCGCAGCCCCAGTGCTGCTGGGGCAGGGCAAGTGAGCTGCTGGAGGACAGGCGACACCCAGGACACCTGCTCATCTCCGCAGCGTCATCCTTTACCTGCGCGTTCCCTCAAAGCGTATTTTGAAGACAATATTGGAAGAAGACAGAAATTTTACTACTTTATTAAACTGCTTGGTAGAGATGAGCCACTAAAGTGGCGAATTAACTATTAATGTTCTTGAACAAGAGACGAGATTGCTGAAGGTCCAACCTGGAGACCTAAGCACCCTTTAAAGTGTCCTCATAATCCTAACAAATAACTTCTACACAGATATTTTACCTTTTCAAAACTTGAGTAGCTGTGCTCTGCACATTACAGTGAGGGAGGGGAAACACGCTCGTTCAATGTGAAGTGCTCGTGCGAGCAGATCTATCTATAAAACGTTAGTTGAATAAGAACTTTGTTTTCCTTTGGTTTAAAGGTTTTTTATATAGCCAAAAACATAAAAATCGAGATAATCTTTCTTTAGAGGAGAAGAAAAGGAGGGATAAGAGGAAGAGCAGTGAGACAGATTGTCACCACCGCAGTTTTAGTGTGGACAGACCTGCTAACCATCAGTCAAAGGCAGCCACTGACAGACCACCACTCTGCCCGCACAAGTAGTATTTCCCCATTCTCTCTGAGCTTTATCAAGTCCTTGAAATACCCACATAAAACTTACCATCCTGATACCTGGCACCTCTGTACCAGACCCGCTATGGCCGGAGTCGGTGATTACAGAGAGGCCATCCATCATGGTGGCTTTTGTTTGCGGTTTCTGGTAATTAATGACGATTCCACAGAACTGCAGTTACACAGCGTAGAAGAAATTCATCTTGTAAAGGTCAGTGAAGGGTTGAAGCATGGAATAAAATCAGCCCATAGCTGTTAGCTGTTTTTTACCAATCAATCTTTGTGAGTGGTTTTTTCTCTCCCCTCTTGAATAGTGTTGTGGAAATGATGTTCATACCTTAATATGGGCATTGTCTGGAAACTAATCGCTTGGTTTGTTTATAATTAGAATTTTTTTTAAGTTCCTTTAGGAATAGAACTAGTTTTGCTTAGAACATCCATTGGGGCCCATAGTGTATCCTCCCAGGGCGTGGGGGTCAGCTACCCCTAGCACCCGACTCTGCTCACTCAAATACACAGTCACAATCCTAAAAAATTAGTAACTGGAATTCAGGGGTATAAACTAGGTGGTGGAGGGGTGAAAGAGGAGGACAGAAAGAGTCAAAGTCACATGTGAAAGGTGGAATCTAAAGGAAAACTGCCCAATTAATTTCTGTGGGAAGTGAGGTTAAGTGAAGATGTGGCCGTGTGTAAACCTTCTCTTACCACTACAGATACTCTCAGAAGTGCCTTGGCAGGTGTAAGGACACGGGACTGGATTCCAAATTTGGACGAAGAAAAGGGACACTGTACCAGGGACATCAAAGCCAGGCAGCAACAGGAAATGGTCCCCCAAGAATCCCCGGTGATAAGAGGACATGGAGTTCTCCACTGTAATTTTGGGTATTGGAAGCAAATTTTTTTGCATTTAAATCTAAAAAGATGAGGTGACTTCAGCTAAACCTTAAGAATTGCAACCTAGGTAACCAACAGTTGTTTATTTTATGTTTACATCATTTAAAGTTCTGCCAAACTTGATGGCAATGACAGACACATGGATGGTGGCATGGGGATCTCAGCTATCAAAAGCATCCCCCCCCAAAAAAGCAAATATGGTTTCCAACCCTGGTTGTATCACTGAGACAGGTTGGTGATGAATCATTGCAATTCTCTCTCCTTCTATTTTTCATCTTAAAAAAATAAATTATGCTTTAAAACTTAATGTGACAGTGAAATTCAATATTTAACATCAGAATGCTGAGGAAAGTATAAACTACTTACTGAGTGCTGCCTTGTGTGACAGATCCTATCATAGGCAGCATGTGTGTTTTAGACCATTTAATCCTGTCTCCTCCACACAAAAAGCCTATGATACAGATGCTATATATTTTATTTTATACATTAAGGGACAAGTATTAACATTTCAGTTTCATAAATAGTGAAGGGTCATGCATTTGGACATTGTGTGTGTGTGGAGGAGGTTGTTGTTGCTTTGGTTTTTATTTTGTTTTGTTTTGTTTTGGGACAGAGTCTCACTCTGTCACCCAGGGTAGAATACCATAGTGTCATCATAGCTCAGCAACCTCAAACTGCTGGGCTCCTCCTGCCTCAGCCTCTCAAGTAGCTGGGACTACAGGTAACTGCCACCATGCCCAGCTAGTTTTTCTATTTTTAGTAGAGACAGGGTTTTGCACTTGCTCAGGCTCTCTTGAACTCCTCAGCTCGAGGGATCCATCCTCCTTTTTCTCCCAGAGTGCTGGGATTACAGGTGTGAGCCGCACACCTGGCTGTGGACATCATGACGTCGTTTTGATGTGTCAGCTTGTCCAGGCTATGGAGCACCATTATCCCATCACACAGCCATCTGAGTCCTTGCTGGGGAAGTGCCCAGAGGTGGGATTCAATTCTGTAAGCCCTGAGTTTGAGGAGTGGAATTTTCCCAGACAACCCAGTGCAGCTGTTTCTAGCAGCTGAAAGGCTTCTTTGAAAAAGAAAATCTGCCTGAGAACAGCAGCTTCCGCTCTCCCCAGAAAGTTCCAGACTTCCCTCCCTCATAACCACCCTCACATCTCTTGGTCAGTGCCCTGTCCTGGCTGTGTCTGTTGGTTGCATCCTGACAGGTACAACGGGCCCATGAACTTCACCACTGGGCTTCTCTGACTTTGCCCACTTCAGCCTCCACCTTCTCTTCTTCCCTGTGAATACAGGGTGGCCATAAAGTTTGTGTGCAAAATTTTTTCTTTTAACTTTGCCAAAATCACATTTTTATTTTATTTCTTTTTATTATTTAGGATTCATTGAGGACATAAAGAATTAGGTTACACTGATTATATTTGTTAGGTAAAGTCCCTCTCATACTTGTGTCGTACTCCCAAGAGGTGTAACCCCCACCACCTCCTTCCTCCCCTCTCCCTGATCCCTCATTCCCCTACCCCCTCTTGGATCAGCTCATCTACTGCCTTCTTATTAGAATAGAGTAAATTGAATTCTTGCTTCTCCATTCTTGTGATGCATTAACCTGGTTCCATCCCCATCTGGGTTAATTCAAAAGATGTAAAGTCTCCATCTTTTTTAGTGGCTAAAAAGTCCTCCATGGTATACATATACCGCAGCTTGTTAATCTATTCCTGGGTTGGTAGCATTTAGGCTGTTTCTGCAGTTTGGCTGTTGTAAACTGAGCTGCCATAAACACTTTAGTGCAAATGTCCTTATGATAAACAGATTTTTTTTTCCCTTCTGGGTGGATGCCTCCTAATGGGATTGCAGGATCAAATAGGAGGTCTAATTTGAGTTCTTTGAGGGTTCTCCATACTTCCTTCCAAAAAGGACATATTAGTTTGCAGTCCCAACAACAACATCAAGCATTCTCTTCTCTCTACATCCACACCAGCATCTGCAGTTCTGAGTCACTGTGACGTGGGCCATTCTCATGGGGGTTAAGTGAGATCTCAGGGTGGTTTTGATTTGCATTATCTTATAGTTAGGGATGATGAGCATTTTTTCAAGTGTCTGTTAGCCATTAGTCTGCTTCATGTCCCTCAAGAGGCAAAATGCATCAACTTTATAGCCCTTGTGTGACCATTAGCATTTCTTGTCACAGCTGTCACTGAGGAGTGCACCTCAAGGAAAGGAGGCACCCAGCCAGACGGAGAATTAATCCTGTCCTAGCTGAGGAACTTCTGATTGCCCTTGTCTTTATTTTCAAAGGCTCTACTCCAGCTGACCAGCCTTTTACATGCTGGCCATCAGAGACGGAGTTAGGGCAGCCACTTGTCACTCTGGCACTGAGAGCTAAGGGTCTGTGTATGTCAAAGTCACGTGAAGGAAACAGACGGCCCCAAATTCCCGGTCTATTAATGGCCCCACTTATTTATCCACGAGCACACACTCCGCTCAAGTATATATCATCAGAGCTCCTAATTACAACACCATAAATTACAGTAGAGAATTAAAGGGAGCGAGAGAAGAGGAAGAAATATGAATATTACTAAAATGAGAAGGTGATTAACTGACCCTCTTCCCCTGCCGAGCCAACTAGGGTTGTTTTGGGTCAGTCCTAATAACAGTGCTAAGTGAACTCGAACCACAGAGGCTGTGAAGCTGGCCTGCTGCAGAGATTTCATCTCTGGTCTATTAAGGTCGTGATCGTCAGCAGGAGAGCTGGGACATCCTGGATGGAGAATGGGAAGGGTGACCATGATCGTTATTCGTAGGTGTCGAACTAGCTGGGCCGTGGTGCCCAGAAACTTGGCCCCATGTCACCCTGAGTGTTTCTACTAAGATGCCTTTTTAGTTTTTATTTATTTTTTACTCTGTCACCCTGGGTAGAGTGCTGTAGCATCATAGTTCACAGCAACATCAAACTCCTGGGCTAAAGTGATCCTCCTACCTCAAGCCTCTCACGTAGCTAGGACTATAGGCGCCCACCCCAACACCTGGCTAATTTTTTCTATTTTTAGTAGAGATGGGGGTCTTGATCTTATTCAGGCTGGTCTTCAATCCTGAACTCAAGCAATCCACCTGCCTCAGCCTCCCAGCTTGCTGGGATTACAGGTGTGAGCCACTGCAGCTCACAGGTGTTTTTAAAATGAAATTAGCATTTAAATAAGTGGACTTTGAGCAAAGTGCTTTACCCCCCATTATATGATGATCAGCCAAAGACTGACCACCTCCTCCTCCTCCTCCAGCAAGGAGGAACTCTGCCAGCAGACTGGCTCTGGACTCAAACTCCTCCCTGGGTCTCCAGCCTGTTGGCATAACTTCTCCGATTTTAGACTTACCAGTCTTCCATAATTGTGTAAGCCAATTCCATAAAATAAATTTTTCTGTATATGCATACACACACACACACACCCCCTATTGGCTCCATTTCTCTGGAGAACTCTGAGGAATACAGTGAATAAAGTGATAGGGTGGGAATAAGCACATGAACTTCAGGAACACCAAAGGGGAGACTCCAGCTGCTCTGATAGATCCATTACAGTTTAAATTTTGACTTTAACCTTCTTGACTTACATTGGGATGTTTTAGTGTCTTTGTCCCCAAAGGAGCAAACCTTAGAATACACAGTGGTGTCTGTCCAACATCTGGGCTCAGGGCAGCACCTGCAGGCAGAGGTGTCCCTTCCAAAGAGCTCACAGCAAGCTCAAGGCTGATAGCTTCTCACCTCCAGCAAAACGTCTGGGACATGTCCAGAAATATACACAGTCCCTGGAAACCCAGGAACTCAACAAGTCATCAATCTAGCTAATATTTATTGAACACCCTCACTGCAGGAAGACTGATCAATGGAACCATCTCTAATGTCAGGGAGCTTGGAATCTGCAGAGAGGCAGGTGCCCTAATTATCACGCTGATTATAAGCGAAAATACGTGCTCTCAAGAAGATGCCCCACTACTTGAGAGGAAATAACTGAGGCACCCAGAGTAGTCGGAAACTTGTCTACACCCTGGTGGCCTGAGCATCACTGGGACCTGAGGTCCCACCTGCCCTGAACCTGCACTGTAATAAGGTCCCTAGGTCACCTCCTATTCACATTAAACATGAGAAGCAACTGGTTTAAAGGACAAAGAAAACTTTTTTACTGTAGATAGAAAATGTCAGTTGACATCTGCAAAGAATATTGAGCACACGCAAGGCAGAGGAAACCAAGGTCATCAGTGCCAAGGACCAAATATTTCCAGATCTCTTCCTAGGAACCTGTGGGATTGCCCTTCCCTGCCCCCTTCAACTTGGATTGGGCCTGGAGACTTGTTTGGGGCAGTGAGATGCAATCAGGGTGGACCTGGGTCACTTCCAGCTGTATTTTTTTTTTTTTGAGACAGAGTCTCACACTGTTGCCCTGAGTAGCGTGCCCTGGCATTACAGCTCACAGGAACCTCAAACACCTGGGCTCAAATGATCCTACTACCTGAGTCTCCTGAGTAGCTGGGACTACCTGTGCCCTCCACCATGCCCGGTTAGTTTTTCTATTTTTAGTAGAGCTGAGATCTGGCTCTTGCTCAGGCTGTTCTTAAACTCGTGAGGTCAAGTGATTCACCTACCTCAGCCTCCTAGAGTGCTAGGATTATAAGTGTGAGCCAGTGCATCTGTAAGGGCCAGACCAGCACCATTTTGTCATTTACTGCATAAGCTCTGTTAAACCACGGGGCCACTCCCTGCTGCCTCCCCCCACACCTGCTGCTCAGCCTTTAAGCCGTTGATTGAGACACCTTAGGCAGACAGCTGCCATACCACCATAATAGGAAATAAGTATCAGTTCCCTTGAACAACTGCCGTAATAGGTAATGAGTTTTAGTCCCTTGAACAGCTCCCATAACAGGTAATAGGTTTCTACTGAAATTCAGGTATTCTCCTTCAACTACCTAATTAGGCTACACTACCTCTAGCTCCGGTTAAGAAATCCCCTGTACGGATCCAAATCCTCCTTTACTAGTGAAATCATCAACCACCAATCAAGAATGTAACTTTACTAGTGAAATCACTAACCACCAATGAGAAGTGTACCTGTATCCAACCCTCCCCTTCTTGCTTTCTGTACCCCATAAAAACTTTCCTCCACCACGGGTTCGAGACTCTTCCTCAGTGTGTATGCCCGGAGAGTCCAGGCCCGGGCATGGACTGAAGGCTCATCTCCCTGGCTTGCATGCCAGGAGAGTCCGGGCTTCCCAGGGCCTGAATAAAACTCACCTCTTGCTTCTTACATCGGAGTGTGTCTCGGGTTGTTTGCTGGGGGTCACCTGGGAGAATTTTCGGGTACAACAAATGCAGGGGCGTGACCTGGCAACTTTGCACGGCCTTGTCTCCATCCATTGATCTCATGGGAGACCTTTCTTACACTAAGTCCTCAGGGAGCTTTTCTAGAAGATGCCAGGAATGACAAGGATGCTCTTCTCCCTGAGCCCTGATAAAATCCTCACTCTAACTTAGATATTCTTAAAGATACAAAAAAATACGAATGCAAACAGAGTATGACCAATAGAAAAGGAATGCCAGCCTCTACCTCTCTGGTGTGCGTGTGTATGCATGTTGATGTGTAATTTAGAAAGATCTTCCCATGGATATTCTAGATGGAATTGTAAGATTCTCAGCCCTACTTGTTTTTGGTATACAGTCCTCCGGAATCTGCCACGAGAAATCAAATCAAAAACTTTTTAATGAAAAAAAATTGTTGCCACCAGCATAGGAATTCTTTGGTGACACCTTTGGTATACTCAGTCCTACCACACATGCCAATGACATCAACAACAAATTATTTTTCTTCTCCATGTTTTGATTGAAATTTAGAGTTTTCCAAGGTTCAGTTGACACCAAACCAAATGTGTCGTGGGTATTTGCCGAAACAAATGTGTCCAAAGAAATAGCCAGGGACGTCAAAGGCCTGGGAAGTTTTAGGAGTGAATAGTAGACATGACTCGGCCACAATTTTTATCACCATAACAAATGTGGAATTAGTAGGGTGCGGAGAACAGGAAGAACAGAAAAATAAACCAACTTTCTTGGACTGGAACTCTGAATAAGGTGAGTATTTCTGTGTCATAAAACACCTAAAAGAAAGGAAGGAGGGTAACAGCAAACTAAAGAATTTCTTTAAAAGCAAACATCACATCGCAACCACATCAATCATTCCTGGATCTTAAAAAAATAAATGAGTGCTTTTCTCCACAGTTGGAAATTTCATTACTTCTGTATGTTCTCTTCTTTGTTTATAAGCTGACTAAGAACTCCTGGAAGTTTTGCTTTCGTTTGGGAAGAGGGGTCAGATTTTTTTGATGGCCCCAGATGTACCCCAGGGATTCTACAACAAGAGTAACATTTAACTTATTTTTCCTTTTCTTATTAGCTTTTTCTTATGGGGGAACCAATAAATATATCTTTCAAATACACCATTCTAAAACAGGCTCCCTGATGTGCTATAGTATCCAAAGAGTTACTCGCCTGATGGGGTCCTAATGAAATACAGAACTTTCAAACTCACATCCAAAATGTCATTTGGTACATAACTATTTTATTGCATAAGAAGCAGTGGTCAGGCAAGCAAATGAGTTATTATCCTGAATTAAAAAGACAGAAAAAAGGATGAGAATCTCTTTTATGTTTGGCAAAAAAAAAAAATTATAAACTAACAATTGTCTGTTCCCCTTAAATATGCAGAGTTTCGAAGCCATAGAGAAGGTTCAGAGCAGAACAAAACTGATTAATGAAAATGGTGCTCGTTTTCCATAAAAGAATAGATGAGAATTCTGCAACTAATTAGCACTGAAAAGAAAACAGTAAGGAAAGCATCACTTGGAAATGACTTTATGGCAGAAATTCTTCCTACAGAACTCAGAGTAGAGGCAGAGAAGGAAAAATAAATGGGTAAAAGATACCAATGAACGCCAGTCAAGTGTCTGTTCAGTGTCTGTTTCAGATAATGAAACACATTGGTAGACTCTGAAACTCTTATTTTAGATACAGGTAGAATATCAGGAGACTTAAAAGTAAGTTCACTTTACATGAAATGACCGGCAGGTACTGTGTTTTTCTAAGGTTATTTAAGGTTGATATTGACCTTTGAAGTACTGTTCTACCCCACTGTAGTGCTTAATTCAGGGTACATTCAGATGAAGTGATAAAGTAAAAAGTATACATGTCCTAAACCAAATTCTGCTCTCAAGGAATCTCTTTATGTAATAAGAGTGCTGTAATTGTGTCTCACCCTATTGTGTGGTCTGATTAAAAAACTAACTTGAGGGTGGTGCCTGTGGCTCAAAGGAGTAGGGCACCGGCCCCATATGCCGGAGGTGGCCGGTTCAAACCCAGCCCTGGCCAAAAACTGCAAAAAAGAAAAAAAAACTAACTTGAAAAAAGTCTTAGCCCCATAACTAAGGGATTTCTGGTTTACTTTTCCATGCCCAGGAATTTGATACAAATTTGGTAGTATAACAGGAGTGGAAGAGCCAGTCCCTCTCAGTCTCCTGACGCCATTCACTCTGGACTCAGGGTCTTAGTTTATTCCTCTAGAACTTTGCTTGTCACCTGCTTCCTGGTGTGGTTGTTCTTCCTTACCTTGCACAAAAGTGAGAATTCTGCTTCATTGGAGCTGTTGCACACAATAAAAATTTATTATAAAATTTGCACAGAATGGAGAAAACAATGCAGAATAGAAAGAAGCGAGTTAAATTCTTTCTGCCAACCCAGCTGGCCATATTTCTCACCAGCCAACTCTATCCTAATCCCAACGCTGCCTGTGCCTTTAGAGCTCTGGAGTATGCCATCCTTCCAGAATTCACAGCCTCTAATTTTTGGTGGCCCTGTTATTTTAGCAATGGGTCAGACACTTTTGAAACACCTTCAAAAATTAATTTTCCCCACATCCAGGTTATTCTTGTCTTCTTTTCTATCCCTTACTATTATTCACCCCCATGAATAATACTAAGCAACACACCTAAAGTTCAGAAAGAAGAGACTAGGTTATAGAGAAGTCTCAGCTACAAAGTAAGAGGAAGCATTAAAAAAAAAATTGTTTCATCCAGCCCTGGAAGGTTGTGAGAAGAAAAAATAGGAGGAAAAGAAGAAGTTGAGGATGAAAAAAGAGAAATCTCTTTTCTGAATTCAATCTGGAGAGAAGATGGTATATTTGATAGATTGAGAACACCTGCCCGAAGGACTCTGGAAGGAAAATGATGGGCAGATCCTGCTGTCCTAAACACACCAATGGGATGGGCATATAAACATTACGATCATAGTGACTGCGCATTAAATCAGGCAAAGGGGTTCTAGAGTTTTGAATTCCTGGACTATTTCTGTTTCCTACACACTGTGGATGGAACAGGGATCGCTGTAGATCAGGGATCTCAGAAGCAGCTAAGCTGAGAGCCAGCAAGAGTCTCAGGTTCATCACAGTAGTTTACGGTAGCAGAATTCAGCTAGGCAGAGACTCAGAAGAGTCCACAGTGTGAGCAGAAATCGTAGTGATGGGGCAATGGGACCATGTCAGCCAGGAAGTGTCCCTGGGCTCTGAACAAAATTTCTCTCCATCTGCATTCAGACCCATGGATCACCACTTGGAGTCACCAGACACGGTGGGGCACTTTCAGAACAAAAGGAGCTGAAAGACACCTTAGCTCCAAGGACCCCTTTCATTTGAGAATACATTAGGCTGCCTCATACACATGCATAACATCTTAGGGAAAAGAGGCAAATAGATACGAAAGATTACCCACTTACCCAAACGAGATTGAAGTTACCAGATTGGACTAAATGCGGCCCCTTCCTCTTCCTCTTCCCATCCATTGTCTATTTACCTAGCCATGGGGATCACAGGCAAAATAGATCACCTCCTAAGAAAGTAAAGAACCTATATTTCCCTCCATAAGTATGTCTAGCAAAGATAAGCTTTGATATTTTACCATGTATTATACATGTCTTCCCTATTCCTTTCATTAACAAGTATTCCCTTAAGAGTATTCTTAAACAAAACTGTGAACAATCTCCTCCTGATGATACTAAAGCAAGATAGATATTTGTTATTTTTCTTTCCTTATTCCCCGTTAGTTCCTTCATTTCTCTGTCTGTCCCCTAATCTCTTTCTACTTTTTTCTCTTACGCTGTTATTTTCCTTTTATACAAGATGTTTGTCATTAAGGCAGTATTTTCCATCACGTATCAATGTAACCAAGAGGATCTGGGGTAAAGTTAGCAGAGATCTGGAGTACCCTTGCTCATCATGAAGCATACTTCTCTATTCATTATCGAGTAAGGGTGAAGACATTTTCTGTCTTTCAGTCTAAATAGTTCATTTGTTGTTATTTTGAATATGCAATAAGCATTTCAGACTGACACTAAATTAACTAAGGAGACCCGGGAACGCTGTTCATTTTATCAAAGCTACTCATAAGATTTCTGTACTCCACATCGTCATCCTATTGACCCCTAAAAGAATAAAAGGATATAATGACGTAGGTCTAAGAACTCTGATTTCATAGAACCAATGGAAAAAAATCTAAACTCCACAGATTATTTTGCTTTATGTACAATTTTAAGATATAACAATAAGATAATCAAACTTAAATGCCGTCAGAGTAATCCCGGCTGCCTTTCCCTTCTCTCTCCACACTCTTAACTTCTGCACCTGCAGGAATTTCAAGGCTTCAATGATTCCTCATCACCCTGTGCTATTAGGAAAGAGCTCACCTGCTCTTGTTGCCTCTGACACAATAAAACTTCTGTTTGAAAAATACTGGCACCTCAGTTAGACAGAGTCAGTATCACGTTCCCTAAATATCAATGCTTTCTGAAGGAAAATAGCTCCTGGGTTTTTGCTTTGTTATTGCTTTGTTTTTACAACTACCTTGTATTTATATCACACATTTCGCTGAATGCCACAGAGTGGTTCACAGGTGTTAACTGATTCATGCTTGCAAAGAAGTTGGTGGAAGACATAATATTTTGATCCCAATATTAGAAATAATATTTCTAATCCGTTACCTGAAAGGCCATCAGTTACCTGAAGTTGGAAAAGTGGCAGAAATAAAAATCTGGGGATTGCTTCACACTCTCTCACCAGAGAATGGCATGGTCGGAAGAACAGTATCAAGAGTCAGAGGTATCAGCTGTGCCATTAACTAGCTTGGCTTTCCTGGACCTCAGTTTGTGAAAGTGTTCAAGTGCTGGATTTTTGAGCATGGGAGCCCAAGGAACTCAAAACTGATCATTGCATTTATTCAGCTAAGAATTTATGTACCTAAACATACACACATTTGCTTAATTCCACTAATATAAAATTCTACCCTCGATTTTTTCTTTTAAAAGAAAAAAACAATTTAGTCACATTAAGAATAGACAAAATCACATCATTTCATTTATTTATTTATGAGAGAAATACAGCAAGGAGGCAATTACCTATACTACTTTCAAACGCGGTTTCTCCCATACACCTCCCTGCGCTCCTCTGCTTCTCCCACGTGCAAACATTAGCAATATTGATTTCCTGTTCATGTTGATGTGATAAACAAAATAGTTTATAATTATGTTACTTATATATTTTTCCATGCCTGAAATTTGGAGCAACTGTAGTTTTTAATGTTCCTTGTCATATGTTCATTTTTTTATTAAGGAAAAAAAGTGAAATTTGAGAATCTCCATGACAGAATTTGTCGATTTTGCTTTTTACTGCTTTTTTGATTTTTTAGTTGATCCTGTGTTTATCTGTGAGTGTCAGTGATTACAGACCTACCCTGTTTCTCCATCTCTCCCCTCCTCTCTTTCTGGGTTCTACAGTGAGTGAGACTATACCTGCCATTAACATTAAGACCCCGGAATACACAGCTGTGCTATTCACCATGGACTACCCCCCTTTACACCTGGTACCACAACACTATCATTGACACGAGAAAGATGTCATCTCAATAATAGAAAACAACAAAAAAAAGTTACTTATTATCACAAGATTGAGAAACCGGCAGGAATATTATCCTTCCTGGGGCCACGTCAACAATGATGGAAATGTGCTGTGTTTGACACTGCAAACGTTTCCAAAGACACAGAATTAATGCAATTCCATAACTCCCCCACACTGACACAAACTGTTTCTATCAGCATAAACTGGTTATGTGCCCAAGAATGTCAGGAGTACCATTTAACAATCAGGGAAGAAACTAATCAGAGCCATGTATTCCATGGAGCTGCTTTCAGCTGCAATACCGTAATTGAGACCAGCCACTGCGGACAAGATTTTTCTTGTTATTGTTCTGCTTGTTTGGTTCCATTTTTGTTTTGTTCTCTATTCCTTTCCAGCAACCTTACATGATACCAAAATGAGAACACGATCTCAATCAACTTAGGACTTTAAGAAGAATTCTGAGAGACTCTAAATATAGTGAAGAACAAATGACTGTCACTGACATCCAGGATAAAATATTTCAACCTTGTTTTTTAGAGGATGAGGTTCTTTTACATATCCCAAATTTAACCACAACAGGAAAACTGCCTTTTGTGGGTAAATCAGGAAAACAGAATGAAATTTATGAATAGCAAGAATATGCAGTCATTTGAGACAATGGACATTCTTTTTTGAGGGTTTTTTTTTTTCCTAAATGTCTACTTGAATCGATTAATGAGGAACGGAGGGAGAACAAAGCCCTAGGGACTCCTCTTCCCAAGGCACATCTACTCTTCCTGTTAGAGGGTCAACGTGGGGAGAGTAAACAGCAGTGAGAAAATATTTCTTTTTAAAAGGCTCCTATGCATTACAATTTAATACTAAAAAATGATTCATCCAATGGAAATCCATTAGTAATTTTTCTTTGCAGAATGATATAACGTTGAGAAATGAAGATTATTAAACACAGGAAGTAACCTAATTCACGATGAATTCATCTTCATCATTACTGATAATGATAATCACTCATGAGGCATATCCTGACATCCTTTGCATAGTCGTTCATTAACCACACTGGAAAATCATCACTTAAATACGCAGATGATCCAATGACTATCAGGCGTATGGACCGGTAAGCTATCCAGCTATGTCCCGTGTTTTATCTAAAGGGTAGGACATGGGTCGAGATTTTGGTATACTTATCATTTGGCGGGGGGAGGGCAAAACTTCAATAATCATTGTCATTTCTAATCATTTAATTCTAAGTGATTCAAATGAATGTCTCATAATGTGTGTCAGGCTAAAGAGAAAAAGTAACTTTGATATTTGGGATTTTCACAAGTCTAAAATATATCACATACAGTTCTTAAGGCAATGATTCATCCTTTAACAAATAATGTAAGTGGGCTTATCTATTATTTTAGGAGCCAACATATTCCTACTGACATGTATTCTTCTCAAAGAGCCTGCAGTTCTTTTTCATTATGTTAAACAACCATTATCTTCCAGATCTAAACTAGAAAAAGCCAAGGAACACATCACTGAAGGTCCTGCCATGAGTCATTTGGCAATTATCTGAGAATAATTATCCTTGGAATTCTGACTCACAAATAATATAGCTATTCAACTCACCTTCTTTGTACAAAAGCTTAATGTGAAATTGGAACCAAGGAAATAAAATAAATGGCTGTCTCCAATATTCAGAACATCTGCATGAGTAAAAATTATACCAAAAGATACCATGAATTTTTAAAATGAAATGTAGCATGTAAAAATTAAGCACCTGGTCTTTTCCTTCATATTTCGTTAAAAAATTCTAAATAGACTATCACCAGCTGTACATTTTACTGCAGTTTATATTATGGCAGGCAGTCAAAGTAGTACCACATCCTTTCTCATCTAAGTTACACAAAAATTTTAATTTAAAAAAAGGAAAAGGACCATGCCTTCATAGATGCAACAAGGAGTTAAGGATGCTATACAAACTAGTAAGACCATATAAATGATCCCAAAAGAAATTTGATTCCAACTAGATCCTGGAGATAGAGGAAAGGGGTATTATGTGATTTCTTATTAATTTAGACTTCCTAAAAATAAAAAAAATAGGCCTTGGATAAAAAATTTTATTGAGCTTTGGAAAAAGGACGTACTTAATTTATAAATAAAAACTGGCAAAATAAACAAAGGTTTTATCTCACTGGTTAATTTTTTGTCATATAACCTGATGAATCATCAACCCACCAAAAAGAGCATACACATCATAAGCCAGGAAGCAACGCTTTCTAAACTTGACAGTTGGTTGGCACATGCTATAGTATCAATACCAATCAAGTTTTCATATTTTTAAGAAAAACACGGAGTAACTGGGAAAAAAATCCTTAAATAAGCAAGAATCATTAAGTCTCATATTGGCAGATAAACTTAGACTGCAATTGGCATTTCTAATTGTTTTATACCAACTGATTATTCGGAAGGATTCAAAAAGTTTCCCTCTTTATGTTAAAAATATTTATTCTATCATAATTTAAATATTATTTTCTGATAAAATTCTTACTTTGTAAATAATGCAGAAAGTCAAAGGTTTTTTTTTCTTACTTTCTATTCAATTGGTTTTTTCTGTGTTTATATCACATGGCATGGACACCAGTATCTTTTACATGACTGTTTTTGATGACTCCTTTTGATTCACATGTATAGGGTAATCTCTATCCTGGAGTGAGATAACTCCAGCTTAAACCCAACTTTGTCAACCATGCCTCAGAATATTCATGTATCACCAAGTATGCACTGGGCACTAACTGAGTGCAGATTACTAAAAGTTCTAGGTGATGAGGATAAAAAGTGAGCAAAACAAAGATGGCCCATGGCCTCGGGTTCATCTATAGAATGAGAAGGAGCATTGAGACCAATATCTCAACAAATACCTGCATAAGCCATTCCCTTTCCATTCTTTCTTCACCACTTGTTGATGTAAAGTTGCAAGATCAGACAGAATGAACATCAGCTAAGACGCGTTAGGTGAGCGACACATACATTTGTTGTTTGGATTTGGGAAAATATTTATTGCCTCTAACAACAATTGTTTTCTGTACTCCTAGTCAGATAAAAAGATATGAAGGTGAAGACATTATTGTATTTAGTCTTTTGAAAAACAATGTTGAGTGTTCAGGCTCTTGTTCTTGAAAGATAAAGCTAATGTACTGGGGTGCTTTTAGCCATGTCTTTACCAAAAAGATATATGAAATCTTCAATCAAAAACACTCAAATATGATTTTAACTCATATACCCATCTGAAAAAAATCGTATTATTTTTCTACTAAACAACTCATTTATTGTTAAAAGCTTTGAGACATGCAGTGAATTATTGGCTAGAGGAACTCTATGGACTTTTTGTTCGGAAATGCTATCAAACACTAAATATTACAAAGATTCAAGCATACTGTGTATGTTCCTTTTAAGCTTCCTTGCTAGGCTGTAGTTCGCAAAAGTAAGTTGAAAAGTCTATAATGTTTGCCTTTAAATCATTACCTGGGAAAGGGGATTTAAGCATAGACGTCAATATTTGGCTATAATTGATCCCAAATTTCTAAAGGCAAGTAAAATCATGATGTTACTATTATAGAACTGGACCAAAAATTAGAAGAATATAACTCTACATTGTTTTCTATTGCCTATGACGTCCTAAAAAAATGAAATATGATCAACAGAATTATTGCTAAAAAAAAAAAATTGTAATAGTAACTGGAAGTGTGGTCATGATTTTGTCTACTTACTAGAAAGAAAATAGAAAAAAAGGGTTGAGAGTGTGAAGCCCTTGTTGAATAGCCCTTTATCTCACGTAAGCATTTGGTTGCATAACCACTGATAAAGTTGTTTCAGTTTTGTTTACCTTTTATTTAAATTAGAATTTTCTATGTGCTCCAGCTTGTGAAATTTGCTAATATTTAATCTTCATATGACTGATCAATCTTTTGTTATCCTTCATTGTCATTTTTATTATGACTCCCAACTTCTACTATATATCCTTCCTGATAAAAATTTAATATTTGGATCTTTAAGAATATACATAGTTTCTGCAAAAAAAAAAAAAAAAAAGAAGAAGAAGAAGAATTTTAGTGCCCTTATTTATACTGTAGCCTGTCAGTATCCCCAAAGAAGGATAAAAATGTTTTCATGGTAAAAAAGCTATTTTAGTGACCTTTTGTCCCTCCCTAAGAGGAAGAGGTTTGACAGATAGATATATGGAGAGTTTGTTATTGTAAATTCCAGATCTTGTGATTATCTCTGACTCAACTTCTGGGGTTTTATCTGGAATTCCTGTGAAGGGTCAACAAGTGTATCACTGCCTGTTTTCACCTTATTGTGACCCGCATTTTAAAACTGCACTTTATCAGGTGCAGAAAGTAGGTTACAATGCTGTATTTCAGCAAACTTTGGAATAGGATGTATCGAAAAATACATAATTCGCACAAGCAACAAGAATTTACAACGTTTTGATACCTTTGTGATATCTACGTTGGTTTACATTTATTTGTGGGATTTAAAGAAAAATCTAGTCACTTTTTGACTTCAATAATTTTTCAGTAGTACTAGTGTTCTATTTCTTTGGGGGGTACAAATTGGTTTATGGTATTGCTAAATTGTGCTGTCTTTATATAAATACATCTTAATAGATAAAAGCACACTCAAGAGTCATATTAAAATTAAAAAATAGGAAAATGTTCATAGACGAATACATTTTGACAGTATACAATGAGCATATCTGAGTAAAATTTAAGTATCCAAAGACATATAAATAAGTTCTATGGTCCCAAGCCTTCTATATTATTGCCCCATAGTCCTTGAATGCTGGTTAAGTATGATAGAAGTATTACTGTCACAGGATGGTAGGAAATTGGTCTTCTAAAAGGAACACTTGTCAAATGGATAACAAATGGTAGGAACAAATGAACAAGAAGAAAGGAAATTAAAAATAAATACCTGTATTTAGAAAATGTACTGGAAAGGAGGCATTGCAAAGTAATGCTTAAAGAAGAGTCTGGTTTTTGTGTTAGATGATGTGGATTCCAGACCACTTACTAAACTTATCATCTTAGACGAGTCATTTAACTTCTTTAGACCAATAGTTTTCATCAGTGGAAAGAGTATGAAATTGTGCCCATCTCAGGTCTGACTTGAGAATTCAAAACATTGAATACTCGACACAATACCTGGCATATCAGAAATTGTTGTTGTGAAAATGTGCATCATAAATTTAACAAATAATAGGATCACAGCCCACATAATAAATGCGTGATAAACAAATGTAATAATGGGATGATAAACAAAACTGACCAAGTAATATAGGGTACACAAAATGTTACTACAGTCTACAGCATAAAGTCCCAATTAATCTCAAATGCAGTGTAGCATAAAATTAAATTCTTATTATGAGACAAGAAAGATGTTTTAATAAAGAGTGAAGTCAAAAAAATTAAAAAATGAAAACATTTTTTAAAAAATGATGCCATGCTTTAGGTTTATTGTCTGAAACAGAATAATACATGGAAATCACAAGCTGTGGGTGCAGCCGTCGTTTGTTTCATACTTTATCCCTTTGACATTGTTGAATGCTTACAACAAACAAAAGTCGAGAATGTTTGAAAATTAAAAGCACCAAAGTGCCCTTAAAGGTAATGATCGTGTGAGAGTGAAAACATCTAGCATGTTTATATTTTCACTGGCAATTTTTCAGTTTCTCTTAATTTGAGAAAAATTTCTGCCACGTGAAATATATTTTGCAGACAAAGAAAATGCCCATGATTATTTAAGAACATAGAAAACTCAGAAGAAAAAAAAATCTATGAGACTATTTCCAGTCCTGATCACGTTTTACGAAATATTCCCTTTTTATCAAGTTTTGATGGCAGATTTTGTCAAACTGTGACTGAATATCCCATTTTGATTCTGATTGAGACTCCTCATAACCTTTCCAGCAATTTCAATTAAATGATTATTAATATCTTTGTAGTTTAAAAAAAGATCAGTCCACGTAGTCAAACTGGATATGCATTTAAGAAGAATCAGAAAGGTGATGACTACGTACATTCAAGTGTGTTTGTACATGGCCAGTTCTGCCTGGTCAGGAATTAAATATTTTTGCATATTTTAGTGATCTCTCATACACTGTTGTCCTAAACTATTTCTTACCTAAACATTGGTATTTTTCCATTTTTTAAATACTCATCACCAGGGCCAGTGGCAGTGGCTCCCACCTATAATCCTAGCACTTTTTTTGGTATACAGAGGTGGGAGGATTGTTTGAGGCTAGGAGTTCAAGACACGCCTGAGTAACACAGCAAGACTTCCGTCTCTTGAAAGGAAAAAAAAAAAAAAAGCATCTTGGTGTACACAGCTAGTCCAGGCTACTCAGGAGGCTGAGGTAGGAGGATCATTTGAGCACAGTAATTTGAGATTACAGTGAGCTCTTATCAGGCCACTGCACTCCTGCCTGGGTGACAGAGTGAGACCCCATTCTCCCTGTCTCTTCAAAAATTAAATGAAAAAGAAAGAAAAAGATAAATTATTAGCAGATCCATTATAGGTATCTTGATGAAGTAACCTCATTATCTTTCTATATGATGTAGGACAATTAATTCTGTGAACTCATCCTAGAAAAAGCGCTCCGTACCTCACTGCTAAATGTCACCATGGGCTCCTCTGAAATGCTTCCCTTGGGGAGCTATACATCCATGTCAGCACCTGGTCCACCCTTCAAAGCAATTGTGAAACTGTTTTTCTGGAATGGCCATTGTAAAGATCACATGTCACATTAGACAGGACAATTAAGTTTGCAAACTTATCCCAGAAAAAGTGCTTTGCCACATACAACTAATATACCATATACAACCTACTATTGTTACTTTTGGCTTAAATCTGCACTTAACATAAATGGAACCGTACTGAACAAAGTATTCTTTGACGTGCTTTGACACTCAACATTTAGTTTTTGAGACACATCCACGTCTGTAGTTGTGCTATTATAATTCAGCCTTAATCTGATTCCGTTGTCTGCATACAACAAAATGTATTTCAATGTATAACATTGAAGGTTATATTCATGTGTGAGTGTTCTTTATCAAGATCAGTCACTCTTGGAGACCTATTGCTGGGTCCTAGGGGATGTACATACTGAACTTGGGAGATATACTGTTGACCCTTTGATTGATATATCCCTGATAGCTAATGGGCTTCTGTATCTGTTCATGTTTGTTAACATTTATGTTTCTTTTCTAAGAAATGATTGTTCATAACATTTCCACATCTTTTTCACTGGAGTGTATGGTTCTCTATACTTTTTTGATTCATGGAAATAGGTATGCAATATGCCATATATACTATAATTCTTTTGTCTGACATTAATAATGTCTTAATTGCATTTTATATTAATGTAGTATATTAAAATATGCTATAACTATGGTCATAATATATTACAATGTATCTATAATATTGTATAATAATAATGTATAATATTATGTTGTAGTACACTGTTATATATGACACTAATGTCTGCAATATTATGTATAATACATGACAACAATTGCATTTTTATTTCAACTTTTTGCCTTTTTAATGAACAGGCATTCTTAGTTGTAATGTAGAAAAACTATAAACTTTTTTACTTTGCATTTGGGGCTTTTTTAAATATTAAAAAATCATCCCATGCTCTAAGCACATAAGACGTAGTCTAATAATCTGTATTCAAAAACTGAAGTGTTGATTTTCAAAGTTAAATGTTTGTCCATATAGAATTGGGTTTTGTGGCTAGTGCAAGGTGTGTGTCTGATGTCCTTTTATTTGCCCAGCTGTCATTTCCCTATTTTCAGCTTTGTTCTCTAGCAAACCCTATTACATACATAGGTCTGTTTCTCAGCTCTCCATTCTGATTCCTCAGTGTAGTTGTCCATTTCTGCACAAATACCACAAACTATTTTACTGAAGATTTATTTTGTATCTTAATATGTCCTAGACCTTAGGTTTAAACAGGGTTGATACAGTGCTCAGAAATGAGAGACAAAATGTTCTCTTCCTTTTTCTCAGTGAAGTTTTTAACTTACAATCTACGTATTTTATCCTCTTTTGATATAGCTGGAGACATTGGGGAAGGTACTTGGCATATCTTTCTTTTTAACCGGTTATTTTGAATCATTCTTCATCTTTATATTTTAGATGTGTCACAAACTATCTCAGAAAAAATCTTTATATTTTATTGTAGAATTTAGTCTATATTTGTTATGATGTCATCATAAAATATCTGTATTTATTTCTAACAACATTTTTCTATTTTTCTTAGTACATTCTCTCTGGTAGTTTTTGATCTAATGTTATTTATTTAGTAGGGACACAAGATATTTAATTTACATTTCTTAAAAGGTCTAAAGTTAATATTATTATTTACTTGAACAATAACAGAATGTAGGTTAGGAGGGAGTAGATTAAAATAAAGTAAGCTTAGGTCCTTGTATTATTTGAAGAGAAGATAATATCTGGAAAATTGTATACCAGAAATATTTTATATTTAATTTTGAGTTCACATAGGCAGCATGCCTTGGGGCCTTCAACAGACAGTGGGTAAGGGTTATTGTTTTTTTCCACCCACTCAAAACTGAAGTAACCCACAATTCATCTCTGAGAAAGATATTTTGGTGAACTTGATTATTTTTTATGATTTGCTTTTTGGTGTTTTTTGCTGTTGTTCACCTGCTGAACATGTGACCTTTGCAAGAATATCCAATCTGAGCTTCCAGTTTTGGCAAACTCGACACATATTTTCTCTGATTTCTGAGCAGTGCACCTGTCTCATTATACCTAAGCTCTGGGTCCATGCTTCTCAAATCATCTGAAGTGAAAGACAAGGTTTTTTGTTTTCCAATCATTTTTAAATTTCCAATCCTTACAGACCTATACTTTAATAAAATACAGTTAAAATATTAAAGCTATGTCAAATTATATAAAAATTACAATCTCATTCAAGGATACTATTCCAAACGAGATATTGTGCATGAAAGACATTTTTAAACTTTTTGTATCTCATACTGCCAGAAATAGAGGGTCTACATTTCCTTCTCTATTCTTGAAAAATTATTTTGGATAATTATACCATATTCTAAAGTTAACCTTAGAAGTTACATCTTTTCTGAACATTGTACTTCTGACATCTGAATGAATTAAACTTACTTCTATGTAATTTTAATAATAAATAGTAATTCTAAAGTACACTCTAAACAAAGATCAAAACTTTTTCAGCAATGCACATGGTTAATCAGAGGCAAATCTTTATTTTCAAGTGCAATGTTATAACTATATCAGTGTAATGTATATTCACACATAATCACAGAAATGCAGGTTTATAAAATAAAATTGTATTGCAAATTAACTACTTAGTAAGTTAGTTGTCCCTAAATTGCCTTCAATTTATCTTATATTATTTTAGTACATGCCAGTTATATTCTACTTTGTGTTCCACTTATCAAACAGAAATGGAAAGGGGAAAATATAATGTATCTATACAAGATTAGTGACAGAAGAAAATCAGGCACAATAAACCCTGCATTCTAATTTATATACATTAAATAGCTATTATACACAAAGTCTGATACCAGTAGATTACATTGAGATTTTACTATAGTTAGCATGTTTTACAAAACACAAATTCAGACAAGAAATAATTTCCTACTGATGTTGTGTTTCATTGAAGAAATTAATGAGCTATAATGTCATGACTGCTGACAAAATTGCAAGAATTTAATAGAAAAGTTAACCTGTGAAACATGTTATCTGCCAGGTATTACTTAACCCATGAGAGTCCATTACTTAATCCAATAGAGTCCATGAGTTATAGTTTTTAAATATATAAAAATAGATCTCTGATTTGAAAGAATTACTTACTAATCCATTTCCATCATGTGAATAATATTTAAATGTCTCAATAATTTTCTAATATAATTTTTTTCTTTTTACATCTACATTCTGGCTACTTTGAAATTTTGCAATCATTGCTTCATTTAGCAATGAAAATGGGCAATGCCATAGACCTTGTTGAACATAACTCACTTTGACTAATGTGGGTGCAGCTATAATAAATTTTTCCTATCAAATTTTATATTCAGCATAATGTTTTAGAAATCACTAGTAGTATTGACTGAAAAAAAATCTGCCTGCTAATGATGTACTTTGATCACCATCCTCTTAGTGAATGTTATCTATTGCAAATTTTTCATTAGAACAATGAGTACATTTCTATCAAAACATGTATATGCATTCATTTTTATAACACACTCAAGATCACTATAACAGAATGTTAATGCACTTCCCCAAATTCATTACTTCCCCAAAACTCAGATTTTATTTAATTATTAAATGAATATGGTATTTTAAATGCACAATTCAACATTGCTAGTATCTATTGAAATAGAATTTATAGGTGAATAATTGTTGCCTAAAGTGCTTGTACTTTTGCTCAACAGTAGATAAGAAATATTATAACATTTCCAAGATTATTGTTACTATAGAAATCTTCAGATTATTAATAATTATATCTCAGGACATTTTCCCCACTTTGATAACTAAAGATATTGTATTTAAAGAAAGATGTTTGTCTATTCATTCATGTAAACTTCTAGCAGAATATGTTCAGTAGAACATGCTTAGTTTACACATTAAATACTCTCCTATAAAATTTCATTCAATATCAAATGTGCAATTCTATATTTTTTTCTAGGTATATTTATGAAAGTAGTATTCCTCAATGGTACATTATGTTGTGAAATAAACAAGAACTATACTGACTAAAATTTGTTACTATTTCAAAGACTGTACATGAAGGTAATAACTGGAAATGTTATATCCATGAATCATTAGGTACCATGTTTCCTGGAAAATAAGACCTACCCATAAAATAAACCCTAGCAGGATATCTATGCATTTGTTAAATATAAGCTCTACCCCGATAATAAAACCTAGTAATAAGATTCACTACATAGCCATGCCATGCATTTCAGTACGGAGAGGAAGACATCCCCTTTAAATAAGCCTTAGTGTGTCTTCTTGAGAAAAAATAAATATAAGACAATGTCTCATCTTCAAGGAAATGCAGTACAATAGCTAGGAATTCCCATAATCATTTTTACACTAATATTTCTGTGTGTATATGAATTAGTGTGGACTATATGTAAAATTTTAAATATCCTTCTTATAAAAAATTTAGTTTTGTAGGATACAAAATTCTAGGCTGGCCAGTGTTCTGTTTTAGAACACTGAGGATGGGGCTCTAATCTCTCCTGGCTTGTAAGGTTTCAGTTGAAAAGTCCACAGTTAGTCTGGTAAGTTTTCCTTTGTAACGCACCTATTTTCAGCTTCCTAATGATAGTAGTGGCTCTTTTGTTTTTACTTTGGTTGGCCAAATGATCGTGTATCATGGTGATTGCCTCTTCACAATAAATCTCCCAGGAGTTCTGTGTTACTTCTTGTACTTGTATATTTAGATTTCTAAAAAGGCCAGGGAAATTTTCCTAAATTATTCCTTCAAATAAATTATCCAGGTCTTGTGCATTTTCTTTTTTGTTCTCAGGGATACCTTTGATTCTTATGTTTGGCCTCTTGACATAATTCCACAATTCTTGTAGCCTTTATTCATTTCACTTATTTTTCTGTTATTTCTCTTTGACTGATTTGTTTACCTCATAAGTGTTACTATCAAGCTCTGAAATTCTTTCTGCTGCCTGATCTATTCTATATACTGTAGGTCTTAGTACTTCCTACTGGGCTAGTCTGATCTTCACAAATTTCCTTAGCATTTGCTTGTCTGAGAAAATACATCATGCTCATGGATTAACAGAATCAACAATATTAAAATGTCTATTCTACCCAAAGTGTTTTGCAGAGTCAATGCAATTCCCATTAAAATACCAATGTAATTCTTTGCAGATCTAGATAAAGTAGTTCTACCATTCGTATGAACCAGAAAAGACCCTGAATAGCCAATGAAACTTTGTGCAATAAGAACAAATCAGGAGGCGTCACTCTACCAGACTTCAAGCTATACTACAAGGCTATCATAACCAAAACAGCATAGAATGGGCACAAAAACAGAGTAGAGACTAATCAATCAGAACAGAGAACCTAGATATGAAGCCATCCTCATATTGCCATCTGATCTTTGACAGAGCAGATAAAAAACATATGCTGGGGGAAAGAATCCAGATTCAATTAACACTGGGA
The DNA here is from genome assembly GCA_963574575.1 of Galagoides demidoff. Lineage (NCBI taxonomy): Eukaryota > Metazoa > Chordata > Mammalia > Primates > Galagidae > Galagoides > Galagoides demidoff. The sequence continues at coordinate 2,686 of CAUYQV010050084.1, read as the reverse complement.
AAATTGGATAGCCATGCATAGAAGACTAAAAGAGGCTCTGCATTCTCACCACCCACAAAAATTAATTCACACCTAAACCTAAGGGATGAAACTATAAGAATTTTAGAAGAAAAAGATGGAAAAACTCATAGAGACCAGCCTAGGCAAAGAATTTTTAAAGAAAACTTCAAAAGCAATTACAGCAACAACAAAAACAAATAAATGGGACTTGATCAAACTAAAAAGTTTCTCTATACCAAAGGACATAATAAATAGAGCAAACAGACAACTTACAGAAGAGGAAAAAATATTTGAATGCTATACATTGAATAAAGGGCTGCTAACTGGAATCTACAAAGAACTCAAACAAATTAGCAAGAAAAATCAAGCAATTCTATTAAAAAGTGGGCAAAAGACATTAACAGACACTTTTCAAATGAAGATATCCTAATGGCCAACAAATACATAAAGAAATGTTCAACATGTCCAAATTATCAGGAAACGTGAATCAAAACCACAATGAGATATCACCTAACTCCAGCTAGAACAGCTTTTATCAAAAAGTCCCCAAAAAATAGTTCTGGCATGGATGCAGAGAGAAAGGACCTTTTCTACACTGTTGGTGGGACTGCAAGCAAGTTTCTATGGAAAGTAGGGTGGAGATATCTCAACAAACTAAAAGTAGAACTATCATTTGATCCAGAAATACCACTACTAGGAATTTACCCAAAGGAAAAGACATTTTCTGAAAAAGATATTCGCACTTGAACATTTATAGCATCACAATTCACACTCACAAAGATGTGGAAACAACCAAGTACCCACCCATCCATGAGTGGATTAATCAAATGTGGTATATGTGTTCCATGGAGTGTTACTTTGAAACACACACACAAAAAATGGTGATCTAGTATCTTCTGTAACAATGTGGATGGAACTAGAGACCATTCTTCTATGTGAAGTTTTGCAAGAATAGAAAAATAAATACCACATGTACTCAATCCTAAATTGAAACTACGCAATCAATACTCACGTGCACACATGAAAGTAAAACTCAACAACAATCAAGCGAGTGGGTCAAGGGATGAGGAGAGAGTTAAATTCACACCTAACAGGTACAATACACACCATCTGTGTAAAGGGCACACCTGCAACTTTGACTCCATATGTACAAAATTATGTGACCAAAACATGTGTCCCTCTGTAATATTCTGAAATAAATAACATTTTTAAAAGGAATTTATATTCATTACACACAGAGATTAAAATTATGCAAAATGTTATCTGGAATATTGAGCTGTACCTAAATTTTAAACAGAAACTTTTAGAAAGTTGCTAGTGGCATTTATTAAAAACCTAGAAATTATTATGTTTGATGCTGTACCTGTCAAAGAATTTTGGAATATGTATTTACGTAAAGCAATTATTTACTGACATTTCCAATGTGTTCAGCAGCTTAAATTCTGTGTTTAACATATCTTACTTCACCTTCTCCAAACTTCCAACTGTAATTATGTCTTCTCATTGAAAAATACCAAATGCCATCCCCCAAAAGAGAACTTAGGACATGGTTAAATAGCATATTTAATTTTCCAAACATGAATTAAGTGCTTCCTATGGGTAATGCTGCATCAATTTCTCTCCATATAATGCATTACATTGAGTCTCTTGTACATCTGATTACAGTTCAATTTCCAAAAGAAAATGCCTCTTTTTAAAAAGAGAAATAACGATAAACACTTGTGGAAGTGGGGAAAAATAGATGCAAACAATTTGTTTGGCATGAATCTTCATTGATATATTGGCTTTGCAGAAGGTTAGCAAAATCGCTTTCATGTGCCTGAAATCTCGTTATTTTCTTGCTATCTTCCAGTGTCACCACGCATTACAAAATCCAAAAGTCGACATCAGAAAAACTAAACTGAGGATATTTGGGCACGCTGGATTCAGGCATACACTAACAACGCAGCAGCTTGACCTTTGAAAGAGGACAATTCATGTGTACATGTCTCATGCCTGTCTGCTTTCCACACACTTAGCAAGATGACGGTTGCTCCCAGCTATGCTGATATACTTCTATTCACTTGGTTGACTGTGGATAGAAGACAAATGATCTATCTCCTAAGAGGTGATCTTCCCTGAAGATGTCTCACTTAATCAGAGTGGGATATTGGTAAACGTAAACAGGTGTGCTACTGTATCTAGTCCCACTGCCCTCTGCACATCTTATGTAAAAGGTCATTGCAAATGCTGCTATGAATTGACCCAAGGAACGAGTCCCTCCAACAAGTTACCTGTGGCAATGAACAATAGGAAGCATCCTCTGAGAAACATACTGCATGTCTTCACGAATCATCCAACGATAATGTTGGTTTAATTTGCCTAAGGAAAAAGAGTATCTTCTATTATATTCTAGGTTAAAGCACCCGTATGTGAATTCGTCAATTATGCAAACATTTTTGATCCATATCCATGCTGATCTCTATGGTTTAACCTAACATGTCTTATCATTTAATGTAAAACTTAGTAAATAATTGTTGTCTCCTCATTTCTTTCAGATGTATGGGTTATTTTTTTTTTTTTTTTGAGACAGAGCCTCAAGCTATCCCCCTGGGTAGAGTGCCATGGCATCACAGCTCATAGCAACCTCCAACTCCTGGGCTCAAGCGAGTCTCCTGCCTCCGCCTCCCAAGTAGCTGGGACCACA
>CAUYQV010050083.1:0-24946 GCA_963574575.1 Galagoides demidoff | reverse complement strand
TCACTGGATGAAAGATTTAAACTTAAGACATGAAACTATAAAAATACTAGAAGAGGGCTCAGCGCCTGTGGCTCAATCGGCTAAGGCGCCAGCCACATACACCTGAGGTGGCGGGTTCGGGTCCCCAGCCCAGGCCCGCCAAACAACAATGATGGCTGCAACCAAAAAATGGCCGGGCATTGTGGCAGGCGCCTGTGGTCCCAGCTACTTGGGAGGTGGAGGCAGGAGACTCGCTTGAGCCCAGGAGTTGGAGGTTGCTGTGAGCTGTGATGCCATGGCACTCTGCCCAGGGGGATAGCTTGAGGCTCTGTCTCAAAAAAAAAAAAAATTTTTTTTTTTATGTGTAAATGTGGGATTAGAGGACTCTTCCTTTTGGGGTTTTAGTTTCATGTGGAGGTGCAGCTCTTATCTTATAGAGCCTTTATTTATCCCTTGTTTCTCACCCCAGTGACTCTTAACTCTGAGTGTTCCCCTCCCCTCTGATTAATTCTTTTGTCAAATGGGTGGCCATTTGTGTTGGGGAGGCACAGAATAACGTATCTTCTCTAGTATAGTTTGAAGATTGCCATATGTCAGCTACAGAGATATAATCGGTGACCACAGTCTTTATCATTTGAGTCATTCTTGTGGATTAAGATATTTGTATTTAGCAGGTATGATGTCTAGAAAGAGTGACTATATCAGATTAGCCCCCCAAATAAGAAAAATCCCCTGGGGGACAGAGCCAGGCAGGAAGTACTGAGTGTGTGTTCTGTGGCAGGCACTCCTGTGAGGAGCCCTACCTAGGTGGGCCTGTCTTCACCATATAGATCAGGAAGCCACGCTCGGAAACATTAGGTGCTGTACTTCACTGTGTTGGAGCTAGAACCAAGGTTGGAGTGATCACCAAACCTGTGGGCTTTTCATGGCAGGCAAAGTCCACGTGGACTAGAAAGTTGGGGTGTGGGTTGAGGTGAGACAGAGGACAAGTGCCTGGAGAATGGAGGGTAGGGCCAGGTGGGAGCTGCAGTGAGGGGCACATGGGAGTGGGTGGTCCTGCAGAAGGGTATGGAAAGGAGAGAACAAAACAAACAAACAACAACAACAAAAATGAGCCACAGTGGAAAAAGAGAGACTGGGGTGTCTCTTGGAGAGGGTGTAATGTTGGATGATGGCAGCTCTTCTCTGAGGGGCCTGGAGGACCAGATAGCTTTTGTTTTTAGATAGCAGTTGGGCCTCCACAGGAAGCCTTTTAATCCCTGGTATTTATAGACTGGCCTGTACTCTACTGAAAGGCAACTCCTATTTCAGTTAGCAAAGGCCGCATTATGTGCCTTTGAAACACCAGCTTTATGGATCCCCATTTGGCCTAGTGGGCAGGGCTGGGCAATGCCCGTTACATTATCCTGATTGCCTGCTGCCTCAGGGGTTTTTCAGGGACAGTTCTGCCATTTCCCTCTGAGTGACCTCTGGCTGCCCCCTCTCCTGCAGATGCTCCTTTTCCTCTTGGGGATGAGTTAGAGTCAGGATCGGGAAAGATAGCCCTCCCTCCTGTCTCTGTTGAGGTTAGTCGGGACTGGGAAAGACAGCCTTCCCTCCTGTCTCTGTTCAGGTTGGCCAGGAGTGCTCAGCAGTGATGATTCGAGTTTGTTCCCCATCTTCTCACCAAGAGGCTGTTGCTTTGCTTACAGTATGACCAACCCTACAGTTAGGCCAATTTACTATGGATTTATTGAGCATTTGCTAGAATGTGTGTTTGTCGGGGGGCAGGTCTCTGACCTACTGGGAGACTGATGAGTAAACAGCTTCTTTGGTCACGCAAGTTCCTTTTCCTTATAGCAGGAAGTGTCCATCAGTCTTGTCTAAAGTACATGGCTGTTACAGGGACTGAATGTAGTAATAATGAAGAGACTGCTTTGAGAGGTACAAAGTTCTTGATTTATGCAAAATTTTATTTATAAGATGATAAAAGCTAACGCACATTAAATGCTTTCTATGTGCCAGATACCCTTCTGAGTATTTTGTATGTATTAGCTTATTTAATCTTCACAACTTTGAAGTAGTTTGCTTATATTGTACCCATTTTACAGTTAAAAGAGGATTAAAAATGAAACTTGCCTAGGATGGCACAGCTGGTTAGTAGCAGAGCCAGACATTGTGAATTCTTGGTCCCAACACTGTGTGGCTTCTGTAAAGATCTTGTGGGAGTCAGGGAGTAGGGGTAGTCTCAGCCCAAGGGGAAGGAGCAGCCCTAAGTTACCCTCAGAGAACAGAAAGGAGCAGAGAAGGATGAGGCTAGTGCCCAAAAAGCATCAGCATTTCTGCACAACTTAATTAAATTACTGAAACCATTTCTAAGTGTAGAGCCATCTTTCTTGGGTAGTAATACAATTGGAATAGATAATTTAAGCCAAAGAGGAAGGATAAAATTGGTGAGCTCACATCTGCAGATGGGCACTTACTGACTCTGATTAAAACAGAGTCAAAAACCTTAAAGAGAACGCATCTTTTCTCAATTTACAAACAAGTACAAAGACCCAAGCAGTATGCTTCATGTTTGGACTCTTTCTTTGAGACCAAGTCTCTTGCTCACATGGGTCTTGAACTCATGAGCTCAGGCAATCCACCCGCTTTGGCCTCCCAAATGCTAGGATTACAGGCATAAGCCACTGTGCCTGGCCTGGACTCTTTTTTTTTTTTTTTTTTTTTTTTTTGCTGTTTTTGGCTGGGGCTGGGTTTGAACCTGCCACCTCTGGTATATGGGGCCAGCGCCCTACTTCCTTGAGCCACAGGCACTGCCCTTCTTTTTCTTTTTTTTTTAAGACAAAGTTTCACTTTGTTGCTCAGGGTAGAGTGCCATGTCATCATCATAGCTCACAGCAAACTCAAACTCCTGGATTCAGGTGATCCTCCTGCTTCAGCTTTCTGAGTAGCTGGAATACAGGCACCTGCCACAACACCCGGCTAATTTTTTCTTCTTTTAGTAGACGGGTTCTTGCTCTTGCCCAAGCTGGTTTCAATCCCCTGAGCTCCTCCGGCTTTGACCTCTCAGACTGCTAGGATTACAAGTGTGAGCCTCCGAACCTGTCCAGTGTTTGGACTCTTAAAGAACACAAATTTTAACATAATATCTCTTCCCCTCTCAGCCCATTTCCATTTAAGTGTTTTTAAAGTTTTTATTGAGAGTAATGAGAATTTGAGGATTAATATGCATTGCATATTTTGTCAGTTATTTCCCAGAGAATCAGGTTCATTTTTGGAGCCAGTTCTAGCCTGGTATGTCAGATTAAGAAGATTGGGGACAAACATATATGCAGATCATGGGAAAGGTAATCTCAGATGTGTGTCTGTAAAGGGAGCTCTGGGAGTTGATGTCTCTGAATTCCTGTTCCACTGCACTCCATTCTGTCAACAGCTTTCTTAACATGAGATGCCTGTGGCCCATGACTGAAAGTGATTGTCTCATTAGCAGTTTGGGGGAATTAACCATTGTTTGACCTGTGTGACCTTGGACAGGTTACTTAATCTCTCTGTGCCTTGGTTTCCTTGCCTAAACATGGAGATAATATAATACTTATCTTTCTCTTAAGGTTGTTCTGAGGATCAAATCAGATATTAGATTTAAAATGCACTCAAATGCTAGTTAATAATACCAATACTATTATTGTCATGCTGAGATTTCATGTTACTGGGTTGGGGTTATGACCACCCTGTGTGGAAGGGCACAGTGTGACAGTTCTAGGGTAGCTAGAACCTTGTGTAGAAAATGGCAGAGAATCCACCAAGTTGTTATAACCAGTAACAATTTTCTCTTTGTTTGGCCTGGGCAATTTTTTCCCTTATGCTTATTTAATACTTGAGAAAAACAGCTAAATCTCACGTTTCCTTTGTAAAAATGCACATCTTAAATTTGTTTCCTCTGGTAACTTCTTCTAAAAAAGTTTCAAGAAAGTACAAGTTGGCTTGGCACCTGTAGCTCAGTGGTTACAGTGCTGGCCATATACACCAGGACTGGCAGGTTCGAACCTGGCCTGGGCCTGCTAAACAACAATGACAACTACAACAAAAAATAGTCAGGAGTTGTGGCAGGCGCCTGTAGTCCCAGCTACTTGGGAGGCAGAGGCAAGAGAATTGCTTAAACCCAAGAGTTAGAGGTTTCTGTGAGCTGTGATGCCAGGGCACTCTATCGAGCCCGACATACTGAGACACTGTCTCAAAAAAAAAAAAAAGTACAAGTTGTATTAATGTTGGCGTCCCTGCCAGTTCCATCTGCCTGCTGCCCAAGAAAGAGCCAAATATCCAGATACAGCAGGGTTCACAGCACAAAGTTCATTCCGCAGAACTCTAAGCAGGGAGAAGGGAGAGTTCTCAAATCTGCCTTTCTGAGAATTGCAGGCACAGGTTTTTAAAGACAGTTTGGTGGGCAGAGGGTTAGGCAAACAGGCCTGCTAATTGGCTGGTTTGGGGGCGGAATCAGCAGTCCTTTGGTATGGGCTGCTGCCTGGGTGGGTCAGCCAATCCACTGGAATGCAGTTCCATGAGTCGGGGTCCAAGACCAGCTGAGTCAGGTTTTAGATCGGGGTGGGTCAGTCATTCTACTGGAATACAGGAACTAAACAATCTCAAAAGTTACTTCTAGGATCCAAATAGGTGATGTTATTTATGGAGAAAACTTAAAAATCTATAGGGCTACTTCCTGTGCCCTTTTGAGTAGCAATTATGGAGAAGCAAACAAGGGGGGACAGTGGCTGATTATTATCATTGTTTTAGCTGAGACTCTTCCTTCACAGTTTTTATTATTACTACCGTTTTAGCTGAGCCCATTCCTTCGTAGGGTTTTGGGGCCCTTTTTGCTTTGCACCCCTTCATCAAGTTGTAGGGGCTATTTCATTAATACTTGTTTCTCAAGGAGAGATTGGGAAGTAATAGGTTGATCTCAGCCCTTCCAAAGAGTGCCACTGTTCTGCCTTGTTCTTGTGCTGCTTTTGTCTCTGGTGGGTCAGGGATGCTATGGCCACCAGGGCATCCAACTTCTCAGGAAGGGGCTGCTGTTTCTGGGAGCCAGGCCGGTGGATACTTCTCTGCCTTCCTCCCTCCCTCCTCCCTCACTAAATGCAGCTGGGGAGGCTCTGCCTAGAAGGGGAAAGTGGTAAGATCACTTCCCTCCTGGCTTTTAAAATGTAATGCTTCCTTCCCCTTTTCTCTTCTTCTTTACCGGCAGAATAAGAGCTGCCAGTAAAACTTTAGTGCAGGACTATTGAGCTGTATTTAATGTGGTGTGATGGACAAAGAGATTATCAGCTCCTCATCTTATTGATCTCCCTCTGTCCCCCTTGCAAAGGGGAATTACAGGAAATCACAGCGTGCATAAAAAAAGCCTCAGGCAGATGGGAAGGATGGAATGTGTAACTCCCATTCCCAGTAACAGGCAGGATAGCTGAGCTGACTGACCTTAGCATTTGGTGTTCACTGAGCCAAAGCACTGCCTGAAGATAATGGCACCATCTGGGAATTGAAACCTGAGTCTGCCTGCCTGCTCTCATCCAAGACGCCCCCTCCTGACTCCTTCAGCCTAGTCAGTGACCAGCCCCTGCCTGTTCCTCCTACAGGTTTCTGCCCCTACCACCCTGGTCAGACCATGTTATCCTGCCATCCTTGCAATCCGCCCTGCTCTCTCTTGCTAGGTTCTTATCTCCAGTGAGACTAGCCAAGAGAGTAAAGCCTTGTGTGTGTGTGGGAAGTAGTATTGCCATCCCCTCCCATGGTGAGGGGGTGCTCCTTCAGAGTAGGGACCAAGGATTCTCTGCACATATAGGAGACCTTTCATGAGTGCTTGTTGAATTGGATTAGGTCAGATTGTCCTGCTTGAGAACATTTGTTGACTTCTCTACTGATCCAAGGCTGAATTTCTCTGCCTATTTTTCATAGCTGTGCAAACTGGCCTTACCTTAAGCTCAGTATGAATACTGAGCTTACAAAGGTCATATTCACTGATTATGAATACCTAATGCTTTGTGGAATAACCAGAGTCTGCCCTGTGGCACATAATAGGGACACCAGGAAGAACTATCCTTTGACCTGAATGGAATTTATTTTCTGTTCTCTGATCCTTGTCCTCTCTGCCCCTTTCCCACCCCCCTTAGTCTGACTTGGTTATTTCAGCTTTCCTGCCTCATAAGGAATATTCTCTCTTTACCTTTTAAATCTTCTCTTTCTGTTTCCATACTTATTCATCCCTGAAGGCTTTCAGGTCAGCTCTCCCTTCTTTTCTTTTTAGGGCTGTCTTTGATTACCTTGGTTCAGATCAATTTCTCTCTCTTTCTTTTTCCCTATTTTTTTCATTATTTTGTCCATAACTCAAAAATAGCTACTGCTTATTCTTCCTTATTTCTAATTACTTATGCCTCACTATTTAGCATTTTATTGCACCTGTATAGGATACTGAAATCAGTATATCTGCCTCATTGCTTGTCTTGATTTTTTTTTTTTTTTTTTGAGACAGAGCCTCAAGCTGTCGCCCTGGGTAGAGTGCTGTGGTATCACAGCTCACAGCAACCTTAAACTCCTGGGCTCAAACGATTCTTCTGCCTCAGCCTCCCAATATAGGTGCCTGCCACAATGCCTGGCTATTTTTTGGTTGCAGCCGTCATTGTTGTTTTGTGGGCCCGGGCTAGATTTGAACCCACCAGCTCAGGTGTATGTGGCTGGCACCTTAGCCGCTTGAGCCAGGTACTGAGCCACTTGTCTTGATTTTTTGCTGTCTGGATGTGCAATCTCTCAACTCCACTGAAAACTCTTAGTGGATTGGGGACCATGCCCCAAGCATTTTGCAAGCTATATATAGACTGTCAGGAAATGATGAAACATGGGGTAAATGTAAGGTGACCAGAAGACCTGTTTTTGGAGGGACAGTCCCGATTTCTAACAGTTTGTCCCGCAGCATTTTTAAAAAGTCCCGATTTTTGGAAAGAATGCAGGACAAGCTAGGGAACGTGGGAGAACAGGAAGGGAATATAGGGTTTTCGACTGCCATGTGGCTATTTTACTAGGATGTGAGTTTTATATTATTTTTGTTAATTTTATAATGTTAAACTTTAATAATAACAAATAATTGTTGAGAACTGCTTATCAAAGTTTGCATTGTTGTTAGACCCCGCCCCCGCCCCACAATCAATGGTGTCCCGCTTTACCAATGTTAAATCTGGTCACCTTAGATAAATGAAGGTGGACCACTGGAGGTAAAGGGCTATCGGCCAGTGCTTTGGGAGTAGGGTACCCAGCAGGATTTAGGGGCACCTGACACAGCAGGGTCTGGAAAGCTCAGCGGATCATCCTTTAGGACTCTAGGAACCTGAGTCCTGAGGTTCCTCAGAGGACCTGAGAAGGGCAGGAAGCATCAGACTTGTTTTTCAAGAATTCATCTCATCTTGAGATTCTCTTGAAACCCTGGTTCACATGGAAAATGTGCTCATCCTAGAAGTTGATGAGGGTTCTTGGGGAGTGGTGGTGAGGCCAGATGCTGCTGCTTGATCCAGGTCCTGTGTGTGGTGAATCACCCTAGAAGGAGGGTGTGAAAGGTCCCTGACCGGTGGCCACAGAGAATGGTCAGACTGAGGATTTATTTATATGACTGGCACTTGTATTGATTCCTCTGGGAAGTTTGGAGATTTGAATGTATTTTGTAAATACATTTTCTTTCTTTGTCTTGTCACTCATGTGGCTTACAGACTTTCCTTGCATGTTTTCTTTGAATAATACAATCTTGCATGAATTAAAAGCAGGGTCCTCCACTTCTGACTTTTGTAGAGCTTTAAGCGTCATGTTAACTTTACTCCCATCTCCCTTTCATTTCCCAGATCCACCTAGGGCAATGGTTCTCAACCTTCCTAATGCCTCCTAATGCTGCGACCCTTTATACAGTTCCTCATGTTGTGGTGAACTCCAACCATAAAATTATTTTTGTTGTTGCTTCATAACTGTAATTTTGCAGTTATGGCCTCCCTGAAAAATTGTTATAAATCATAATGTAAATATCTGATATACAGGATGTATTTTTATTGTTAGAAAGAGGTTGCGACCTGCAGGTTGAGAATTGCTGTCCTAGGTCTTTGAAACAGGTTGGTAACATCTATGGGCTGGAACTACTTTCAGCCAGCTCAATTCCCTGTTACCCAGTTTAAATCTAAGGAGCACATCTAAATGTACTGGAATTGTAGATATGAAGTGTGGTTACAAAGGGAAATGCATTAGTTGTAGATTATATGGAAATAAAGCCAGCTTGAATTTCCTTCTTATGAACTTTCTGTAAAACTTCTTTTTTAGACCTTTTATTTTTGGTATATGGATTTTGGGGTGGCAGCCCTTCTACTGTTGTGATGGAGGGATTTAATAAGCCAGTGCGTGATGTCCCAGAATCCCGAGGCTTTGAAAAATGCTGTTGCTTTTAGAAAGTAATAAACGTAGAACCAGGCCTCCCGCCTCAGGTTTATACCCTCTTCCTATTCTCTTCCCCACTAGTATACACTGTGGCCCAGTTTGCCTAGAAAGATAAGGGCTTAGGTTGGTTTAAATGTCTATAGCAGTGTGGTCCTTGGATGATTGATGATGATGGTGATGATGACGGAGGACTTAGTAGCAGGTGCACTGACAGAGCTGCGACCAGTTCTTTCTAAGGCTCCCAGGAAGAAAATCACTAACTGGCTTTCTGTGTGAAGGCCTCAGCGTCAAGGAGAGGAGAAAGCAGCATGTGGAAAAATCATCTGCCCAAAGGTCACACTTCAGGGAAGAATTTTGGATGAAGTTGTGTGTTTTTGTTTGGAAGAGGGTGTGTTAGTTCTTTTGAGAAGGCTTTTACAATAGTACAATGGTTCCTCTGGAACTCCAAGCAGGATTCTTTTTCCACCCTCTTCTATATTTACAGCTGCTTTTCCCCCTAGGGGAGCATTCATCTGTTTTTAAAAAGCAAAGAGAGAAAACAAGAAGTTCTCTAAAACAGTGAGGTTTGGAAAGTAGAACTGCATTTATTTGCCTTTCAGGAGGGCAGGTTCTAAAGCCTTGTTGTTTGGGTACAAGAGAAGGAAGTCTGTCACCCCTCTGCCCTCTCCACAAAAGTACAGTACCATTACCTCCTGGCAGATGTGACATTTAGGACACAGGGTTCCCATTATAATCCCTTTGTCATAATAGACCAAATATGGCTTTTTGGCTCCTGAGTAAGCCTGTTTTTCAGGCAGGCCACTTCCTCACCCTGAATATCCATGTCTGTTCTATCCTGAAGACCAGGGCCAGCCTTTGGTGACCCCACTTGAGTGTGCAGTCAGAGGCAGAGTTTGAGGGCACCTTGGACAGGTAACATTTGTGATCACTAGGATGTTTTCATCATGCCCATGCTTCAGGGTCTTGGAGCTAAGGGTCACCAGGCATGGAGATGAGGGTGGGAAATAGTTTTAACCAGGGTGCCAGTAGCCTCTTTCTGGACAGTTTTTTACCAGCTAGCTGGATGTTGACATGCATCTTTGTTTTGTTACAAGAAGAGGTGGAATTCTGTCGTGGCAGTTGAATAACTGTGCCTTCTATTTCGATTCTGTAGAGTGTTACACTCAAAGCTAATGAGTGCTTTCTTCCACTCTGCACATACTCTGATCCTGAGTGGGTGGCAGGCTGAAGGCTGGAGGACCAGGATAGAACAAGTACTGTTCGAGGCAGAGATGGAGGTGACAGTTAAAGCTGCAGGGCCCTGTAGCTCCAGTGGCTTGGTCTCCTGGCTGACTGCCCTCCTTCTAAGGCACAGGCAGGAGGGAGGCCTTCAGCATCCCTGAAATGACTGCTTCTCACAACTCAGTGTGACCAGCCAGAGGAGCTTCCTGGGAAGGAGGGGAGAAGAGTCTTAACTGAGCCTGCCTGGTTCGGTAGTACCCGGGACTCGCCTCCTATTCTCTGTGGATCGTTTCCTTCAGCTCTCAGAACACCCCGTCTTCATTTTTGCCCGCACACACACACGTGCACAGCCTTTCTCCAGGACTGCTCCTTTCAGAGGAGGTAGATAGCTACTCTTGCTTTCTCAGGAGCTATTCCTGCCATGTTGTAGTTCCTGGAGACAATGCCACTGAACTTTTCCATCTAGCTGAGGCCTGAAAGAGAGCCATAGTGTGGATGCTCAGAACAGACCTAGCCCAGTGGAGGACGAGGCTGGAGTTGGCAGTCTGTCCAGAGAGGCTCAGTCCATGGTCACATTCTGACTGGGAGATATTTGAAGGAACTTTGTTTAGTGAGAATTAGAATGGGGTCCTGGGGTTCAGCCATTCACCAGCCCTGTGTTCCCAGGCAGGTCATGATCCTTTGATGGGCCTTAGTTTTCCCCTCTTAAAAATGGGTAGATTGGACTTTATAAGATTATCCCAAAGTTCCTTTAGGCAATGATGTGTTAGGATCCCTTGACAAACCCAGGAGTCTGCTTCCGGTGGTGTAGGTGACCAGAGATGGCAAAGGTTGGGACAGAACGGACTGCACTTCCTACTTTTTTTTTTTTTTTTTTGCCCTCCCAGATTTTGCTTATGTATTTCTCCTTCGACACTTTCTGTACTCATCTCCTTCTGATGTTACCTCTTCCTCAAGCCAGATGTCAGTTTACATTGCTGCTTGCCCCACGCTGGTTGGGTGACTGTGCTCTATGCTTAGCACTTACCTTTTGTTATCGACTGTGTCCCTGTTCTTCCTGACCTTACATGAGCATCCTGGGGCAGAGACTGTATCGATAGTTGCCAGTGCAGTGCCTGGAATGTGGTGTATACACAGTAAATGTTGAATACATGATCCCTTCCGGGCCTGCATGCTGTAGAGTACTCTGGGAGCCGTTCTGGGGTTACCCTCCCACCCTCACCATGCTTCCCTCCACACCACCTCCTGCTGAGCTGTGTGAGGATGCTGGGAACCTTGCACAGTGCTGAGCTGGTTTTGAGGCGTGTCTCTTGGTGGCAAATCATTAGGAGATGTTGCCACCGTCACCCCCAGGGCACTCTTGCAAGGTATGGCTTCCCCTGGGGATGGCCCTTGACTTTGCCCTGCCCCTCCCCATCTCTTGCCCTCCTGTCTTCTGCCAGCTGCTTGGGGCTGGGCCATCTGTTGCTTATGACAGCAGGTGGGGTGAGAAGGGTGAGCAATTTGTGCTGGGGAGTGTGGGGTGAACAGCAACCTGATCTGCACTGCGATGACTGCGCAGAGCCAGCCCCCCTCCCCCACATCCTGTCTTCTTTCCCAGCACTCCGTGGAGCAGGGCTTAGTTTTGTTCCAGCTGCTGCTTCCCACCACTCTGCTAGCTGAACCCTTGCTGCATTTTTGTTTACTTTGTTCTTTGCCCTTTTGCCTTTGCCCCCAAGAATCTTTATATAATGTTAAAAAAAAGAAGAATCTTTAGAAATGAAACTTTGGACCTCTGTTCTCTGTTCAGATGCAAATGTGTGTCTCTTCCCATCTGAGTTTGTACCTTTGGGTTCACCACCCTGTTTTCTCTCCTATGGGCTCTTTGAACAGCAGGACTGCGCTGAATCACTCACTTGAAAGAGCTTTAATTTAGCTTGTGCTTCAAGCCTTTTGTGGACATAGGAAAGAAGCAGCTAACCTACTCCTGTCACTCTTGGTGACTCTGGGTTTGGAGGTTCTGGACTGTTTGTGTTTTTGAATACTTCATTAAAAATATTGTCCTGGGAAAGGAGGAGAGAGGCTAGTCAGGACTTTCTTATTTCATACTGAGGGGCTGGGCAGGTTTCTTGGCCCAAGTCTGCAGAGCTCTTTCTTGGGCCCTTCTTACCTGAGCTCCTTTTAATCCAGTTGGGTTTCCACAGTATAAGAACCATAGTCCTTGAGAGGGTGGGTGTGCATACTGCTTGCCCTTTCTCTTTGGTTCACTGTTAATGGATAAGACCAAGTCTTGCATTTAAGACAGAATTTTAGAGCTGGAAGAACTCCGTAATCTTTTCCAACCCTTCTGTCTTACTGGGAAGGAAATAAGTGCAGAGAGGTTTCATGACATGACCAGATTCAGGGTCAGCAGCAAAGTTGGAGTAAAAGGCCAGCTGCCTTCATTCCTGAGCTCCTCTGTGTGGGATTGTAAGCCTGAGTTGGACAGTATGAGAGGACCTAAATGTTGGTTTGGGGACCTGTGGGTTGGACGGAAGGCTTTCCAGTGGTGTGGGGGAATTTTGTACCAGTTACGCAACTAAGATTAGATCTCCTGACATCTTGAGCTGAGCATTTATTCACTTAGGTCAGGGTTCTCAGCAGCAACACTATTGACATTTTGGGCCAAGTGATCTTTTTTATGGGGTTGGGGGAGAGTTGTCCTGTGCATGATAGGGTGTTGTTTGTGGAAAATCTCAAACCTGTTTTTTCCTCTGCTGTCATACTGAAATAATCATCAACACAGAAGACGGAAGATGACTTCTGTGACCAGATGTGACCACCCCTTCTTCCTACCAGTTGCAAATCTAGGCCTCTGGAACTTCTGACCTGCTGGCTTCAAGTTGGGGATCCTACAACCTCCTGTTTGGGTTTGATTAATTTGCTACGGTGACTCACAGAACATATGTTTACTAGGGCTATTACAGAGGATACAGATGAAGAGATACTTAGGGGAGTGCGGGGGATGGGTGTGGAGCTTCCAAGCTCTCCCAGGTGTGCCACCCCCTAGGAACCTCCACGTGTTCAGCTGTCCAGAAGCCTTCTGAACCTAGTCCTTTGGGGTTTTATGGAGGCCTCATTACCTAGACATGATTGACTAAACCATTGGTGATCAACTTGACCCTCCCCTGAGGTTGGGGGTGTGGGGCTGAAATCTCAACCTCTGATTCTTGGTTTTTCCAGTGACCAGCCTCATCTTTAAATTATCAGTCAATATTAGCATGTACTTTGGAGCTTCTAGAGATTTTAGGAGTTGTATGTCAGGAAATGGGGATAAAGATCAAATACAATAGAATCTCCATAGTTGACCACCTCTCTGGATAGACTGCCTTCTTAAGTTGATCTAATTTTTGTAGACCAGACATGTACCACATGTGTATATTAGCATAGTAGGGCTAGTTTCCTATGTTGACTATCTCTGTACATTGATCAGTTTGTTGTAATCCCTTGGATGGTCACCTTACAGAGGTCTGGGGTGTGTGTGTGTGTACCACACAGAGGGTACCAAGAAAAATATATAACATATAATATATACACAGGACATAGATATAAAACATGGATGTAAATGCTCATTTTAGGTGTGAACCTTTTTCATATTCAGAGGATACTATACTTGCAAATGTTTTTAAGGCTGCTGAGCCCTGACCTTGTGCCCAACACTGGGCTTCCCTAAAAAATATTCCAGCGCACAGAAAGCATTTGTGATGGAACAGCACTTCCATTGCCTGCCAGCTTGCATTATTTCAGACACTAAGTCTTCTGTAATTCTTTGTTCCTCTTGATGGAATGTGTCTACTGTGTTTCCCCGAAAATAAGACCTACCCCAAAATAAGCCCTAGCAGGATTTCTCTGCATTTGTTAACTATAAGCCCTACCCCAATAATAAGACCTAGTGATGGGCTTGGCTATGTAGCATACCTGCATAGCCATGCCATGCATTTCAGCATGGAGAGGAAGACATCCCCTGAAAATAAGCCCTAGTGTGTCTTCTTGAGAAAAAATAAATACAAGAGAGTGTCTTGTTTTTGGGGAAACACGTTATTTCCACCCCCAGACCTTGCTGGCTGCCATTTAGGGTTTTTTTTAATCACTGGTTTTCAACATTTTGATTATGATGTACCTTGTGTTTTCTATTTGTGTTTCTTAGGGTTTGATGAGCTTGTTTGATCTGTGGGCTTATAGTTTTTATAAAATTTGGAAAAATTTTGGCCTCTTCTTCCTTAGTATTTTTTCTGTGCCTTGCCTCTCCTCTCACCTCCACTTCAATTATGTCAGGCTGCTTGATACTGTTTCACAGTTCATTGACTTTCTGTTCCTTTTTTAACTCTAGTCTTTTTTCTCTGTATGTCAGTTTGGATAGTGCCCATTGCGGTATTTTCAACTTCACTAATTTTTTCTCTGCATTGTTTAATCTTTTGTTAATCTTATCCTGTACTTATCTTTTCAGATATTTGTATTCTGTCTAGAAGTTTAGTTTGAATCTTATTTATGTCTTTCATCTCTCCTTATCATGCGTATGCCTTTCTCTTCTTGAACACATGGAGAGTATTTTTACATAGTAGCAGAGATTTTAACATTCTTGATCTATTTCTGTTTGATTATTCTCCCTAGTTTTGACTCATTTTTCTGTTTTTTCTGTTTTCCCATGGCTATCAATTTTTGATTAGAAACTAAATGAGTTTTACTTAACTGGGTGCTGAAAGTTTTGTACTTCTTTAAATAATTTTGGGTTTTGTTCTCAGAAGCGGTTTAAACATTTGGAATTGGTTTGATCCTTAAAGGCTTGCTTTTCTGCTTTGTGAAGGTGGTTCTAGAGTGACCTTTGGTCTAGATCAGCAGTTCTCAACCTGTGGGTCGTGACCCCTTTGGGGATCTACCAGCCCTTTCACAGGGGTCATCTAAGACCATCCTGCATATCATATATTTACATTATGATTCATAACAGTAGCAAAATTACAGTTATGAAGTAGCAATGAAAATAATTTTATGACTGGGGGTCATTACAATGTGAGGAACTGTATTAAAGGGTAGTGGCATTAGGAAGGTTGAGAACCACTGATCTAGGCTAAGACGATCTCACTTGGAGGTAAAACCCTTTTGAAAGTTCCATCCAGTGTCCTGTGTGTGTAGTAGGAGATTTTTGTGCTTTGGTGATGGGAGAAAGAACTAATTTTGGCTGTGAGTGTGCTCTGGGGATTGTGCACCTACTTATTTTTGTTGGTTACTTCCCAGTTTTGCTAGTTTTGTCACGGGTATGCACAGATCAGTACTCAAGCAAAAACTCAAAGGGATTCATTCCTCTGCAGATATCCAAGCTTTTGTTTTTGCATCTTCCTCCTTTCAGTTACCTTGCTCTGCACTTTCTAGCCACTTTGCCCTCTTCAACACAGGGATTGCTGAGCTCTTTCAGGTTTTCCCTCTCTATCCTATGGCCTAGAAATTCCCTAGGAACGAGCTGGGACACCAGGAGGGCTCTCTGCATTTCTTTCCCTTTTCTCAAAGATCACTGTCCTGTGCTGCCTCTTGTCCAGTGTCTGAAAACTATTATTTCATGTATTTATCTGGTTTTCTAGTTGTTTAAAGGAGGGGAGGAAATCTAGTCCCTGTTGTTTCATCATGTATGGAGTTGAAAGTCCCTTAGACCATCGCTTCAGACCAGATTTTAACCTTGGATGTGGTTTTGCTCCAGTGTTTACTGGTGGAAACATGGATGCATTTATACAAAAGTTATTGACAATTCAATCATGTCAATTTGCCAAACATTTATTGAGCATCTGCTATGTCCAAAGAATAGCATGGCTCAGTATCTTGCTATACGTGATGTAATTTGTGACTTTCCTGTGCTCTAATGCTGCACTTTAGGGTCGGCTGGGCGTGTACTTTTAGGTCTTATTCTGGCATACATGTGACATCTGTACACTTCTTCCTGTACTTTGTGATCATGGTCTCATTAACCCTGTGCAAACAACTGAACTAACTAGTCACAATTGATGAGCAAACAGCAGGTGCTTGGCTGTCTGCCTATCTGTGAGTCAGGCCCTGACAGCCCTGTTGGGGGAGGGGGAGAGAGCATTAAATCTGTAGGTGTGGCAAGCCCCTCCATCTAACCTGGCCTTATTTTGTGCCTGATACTATATTAAACTTTTTTTTTTTTTTTTGCAGTTTTTGGCCGGGGCTGGGTTTGAACCCGCCACCTCCGGCATATGGGGCTGGTGCCCTACTCCTTTTGAGCCACAGGCGCTGCCTTATATTAAACTTTTTAACCATGTGTGTGAATCATTGACTCTGCAATTCTATGAAGTAGATACTGTTCTCCCAGTTTTACACATGACAATCAGGCTCACAACAGTAAAGCAACTTACCTAGGCCCTATGAGAAGCTAGGGGCAGGGTCAGGCCTTGCAGTCTTTGTGTGACTCTAGAGACTGTGCATTATTCACTAGACCACATTCATTGCCCTTATATTTATCTCTTTCACTTCTCTCTCCTGGGCTCCTATCTTGGCTTTGACACTTTGGCTAAGTATCACCCATGTCTTTTCACTTTCTGCCTCTTACTATAGTTATTTGTGCATGTGTCATGTATATATACCCATAGTGTACAGTAAAGCATGTGCTTTAAGGTCTTGTGGTTCCCCTTCCTCTTTGTACTTCTCATGGAATCAATCTAGTACATGGAGGTGCCCAGTACACGTGTTGAGTAAAGTCAGTGAGTTCCTTAAGAAAAAACTGTCTTAGGAATGAGTTCAGAAGCCCTGTCTGGATGGAAATATCAAATTCCTTTATTAATTTATTGTTTCTTCCTTATCTGTTTATCATAATCCCTCTTAACATCTTCCAGGATGTTACCTGGAATTCATGAAATTCTTCAGTTGGTACCTCTGCCTGAACTTTGACTAATTTGAGATTAATTTTGAGTCTGTCTTTGGAGATTTAAACCCTTAATGCAAATTAGTTTAATTAGATTCCTTCTCAATTCCTGACTCAGAGTCCCATGTAGAGAGAACAGGAAGTATGGTTAGGGCTAGAATGAGGACGTGCAGGGCTTAGTAGAGGGACTTTGTCCCATGAGAGGGTCATGTTGGGGCCTAGGTTGGGGCAGAGGCCCGGGACTATTGACAGGGAAGGAACATTAGGCAAGTTCCTGTTTCTCATTTTTGCTTGCATCTCACAGTCCAACCTTGACAAGCTTACAGGAAGTTTGGGTAATTTGTGAGGAAGAAGACAGAAAGAATCATGGTTTGGTTATAAATTAGGGGGTTTCCTGCAACTTACACAAGATGGAGAACATTTGGGCCCAGGCCCAAATTCTACTCGTGTTTCATCTTTAACTGGAAATCCTGACATTGAGCGAGCAAGCTGTTTCATCTCTCTGTACAACAGCTACTTCAGCATACTCTTAACCCCAGTGCAGTATCCAACCTTCCTGGACCTCAGTTTGCTTATCTGTCAAATGGCACTAATGATACCTATCTTATTTGGCTTGAGTGTTCCTCTTATTTGGGCTGTTAAACTTCAGTAGATGGAG
Source organism: Galagoides demidoff (assembly GCA_963574575.1). Classification (NCBI taxonomy): domain Eukaryota; kingdom Metazoa; phylum Chordata; class Mammalia; order Primates; family Galagidae; genus Galagoides; species Galagoides demidoff. The sequence continues at coordinate 7,766 of CAUYQV010050083.1, read as the reverse complement.
GTGAAGAACATGCATCTAGAATCGTAAAGCAGAACTTCAGGGAAACACTCAGATGACATTTGATGAGGAAGGAGGTAATGGCAGAAACCGTGACCATGCGTGTAGACAACCTTACAGACTGAGGCTCAAGGGGAGGCTCTATCTTTGGCCCTGCCTGTAGGTTGACTGTTGTTTCCAATTCATGAATCCTATAGAAAAGGTAGCTATTTCAGGATGATGGGGTGCAGAGGCTTTTTTATTGTTAAACAGTAAGAAAATATCCCCAGCTTCTCCTTAGCTTTTGCCAGCCCTTGTGTGTGAAGTGTTAGTTCAGAGAGATTCTTCGTGGGTGTCGGGTGTGTCTCTGTGCTACCTGGATAGTTTAGAAGACTTTACCTAAAATCATTTTATTGACTGAAAACGTACAGCTTGTAACATACAAACCCCTTCTACTGTCCTCCACTCTCTTTTCCCAACCCTTCTTCCCATTAGTTCTGTCCTTATTGTGCCCACTTTTCTCACTTTGAATTCATGTTAAAGTTGATAAAATCTACCCTCACTGTTCTAAGGAAACTGCTCTGGATGAAGTTATCGGTGATCTCCTAGTGGCCAGATCCAATTGGCAGATTTTAGTGCTTGGTTCCTGGACCTCTGCTACATTCACCATTCCTTCTCATGTTGTCCTGGAGTCTCTGCCCCTCCCTTGTTATCTGGTGCACAGGCTCCTAGTTTCCCTATACTTGTTGGAGTTGTCTTTCATAGGCTATCCTTCGGTATGCCCCTGTAAGTTGGTGTTTTCCAGCATTCTGTCCTGAGTCTCTTCCCAGCCAGTCCTTTTGATCCCTCCTGGGTTGTGTCTCTCAGAGCTCAGAGTATGTTGCAGCGTTTCATTCTCATTTCTGATCTGCCTGCTTGACCTTTCTATTGGATATCCTTCAGGTACCCCCAGCTCAACATCCAAGAATGATCTGAAATAGGCTGGGCACAGTGGCTAACACCTGTAATCCTGGCACTCTGGGAGGCCAAGATAGGTGGATTGCTTGGGCTCAGGAGTTTGAGATCAGCCTGAGAAAGAGGCCCCATCTCTGTTAAAACTTGTAAAACTGGGCGGTGCCTGTGGCTCTGTGAGTAGGGCGCTGGCCCCAGCCAAAACAAACTGCAACAAAAAATAGCCAGGCATTGTGGTGGGTGCCTGTAGTCCCAGCTACTGGAGAGAATGAGGCAAGAGAATCACCTAAGCCCAAGAGCTGAAGATTGATGTGAGCTGTGATGCCACTCTACCGAGGGCGACAAAATGAAACTCTATCTCAAAAAAAATGCAAAGCTAGCTGGGCATTGTGGTGGGTGCCTATAGTCCCAGCCATTTGGGAGGCTGAGGCAAAAGGATTGCTCAGGCCCAAGAGTTTGAAGTTGCTGTAAGCTAGGATGATGCAATGACACTCTACCCAGGGCGACAAAATAAGACTCTTGTCTTAAATAAATAAATAAATAAATAAAATAGTAACTGCCTTTCTTCTTCTTCTTCTTTTTTTTTTTTTTTTTTATACAAAATATAACATTTTAATACATTGTATTGTGCCATGGCATAAAAAACCTAAAATTGCACAAGTTATTCTCTTGCCTCAGCCTCCCAAGTAGCTGGGACTATAGGTACCCGCCACAATGTCTGGCTATTTTTAGAGACAGGGTCTTACTCTAGCTCGGCCTATTCTCAAACTCCTGAGCTCCAGTAGTCCACCCACCTTGGCCTCCCAGAATGCTAGAATTATAGGCGTGAGCCACCTCACCCCCTAACTACTATTTTTAATGAATTACTGAGTGCCAGACACTATGCTGAGTGCTCTATACACATTTCCCTATATATATAATCTGTATATATCCCTGTGAGATAGGTATTATTAGTGCATTTTATAGATAAGGGAACTGAGACCCAGGAAGGTTCTGCGTTGGGGATGAGAGTATGTTGAAGTAGCTGTTGTGTGGAGAGATGAAGCAGCTTGCTCACTCAAGGTCACGTTTTCCAGTTAAAGATGAAACACAAGTAGACTTAAAGTCTCTTGACCTTGAGCTCAGTTGAGCACATATTTTTGGTTTTGACTTGAGGACTCATTTCTCTGTGGTCATTTTTGTCTCATTTCTTGCTCTCTCCTTTTAATTTCAGTGAAATTGAATGAAATAGAGGGAAGGGTGGTTTAGGGTTGGGGTTTTGGGTGAGTTTTTAAAGTTTATTTTTAAACAGGCAGCCTTCCCAGACTGGGAATGTAGCAGAAGACCTGAGAACCAGGAAGTGACACAGACCTGTTTATACCATCCCACTCAGGAGCCTGTGGAAAATGATCCATAGAGATGGTAAAAAGCAAACATAACTTCATCGGCCAGTTCTCTTAGGCTTGCTATTTTTGACATGTAGGAGGTATTTCTTGCACAACTGTAAGTACTTTGAATACCAAAATTTAGCTCCAAACATCCCCTCAAATGAAGGTATGTAGACAGATATTTATTTCCTGTTACCAGACAGAATCATCAGATTATCCGTCCTCTCCCCACCACCCCTTCATTGTCCTTTTAGTGAGTTCTTCCATTCCTTTGTTTTTCTTTGTAAGTAGCACAGTGTGTGCAAAACACTGTCCTGGTAGCTCATCAAATAGGTGCATGAGTTCAAGGTCCGGTTCAAAGCTTTCTCCGTCACTTATTTCTCCCCTACTCCTATCCAAAGTCTTTGTTCCTGTCTCCTCTGTAGTCTCATTATACTTTAAAAAACAAAAACCAAAAAACCTTTTGGGCTCTACTAACAATTTGACAATCTTATGTGGATAAATGTGTAATTGCTCTCATGTAGATTGTGAATTTCTTGAGAGTAAGAACTGTGCCCCATTTCATCTCTGTGATCACCCAGGCCTTGTGCAGAAGACAGCCAGTCAATATTTGTTGAACTGCAGTATAGTCACTGGAAACACAGGACCCTGAGAAGTCAGATTTAGCACATTGGTTTCCTGGACGATATTTGCCAAGTGGGTATTGAAGCCTGTTCCATTTAGCTCTGATGGGAACCAAGCAGAGGGAGGTGATGACACATGAGATGTGTCTTTGAGGTCTAGGAACCAATTACAGCCATTTTTGCCAAGCATCTGCTTTGCTAGCTGGCCAAAACTTCAGGATTACAGCCCCTTTTTGCTCCTGTTTTGTATCTGCTGCTACCTTGCCATCTTGTATTTTCTATACAAATTATGTCTTCTGGGTTTATCTTTTTCCCCCTTCATTCTGCAGTGTTTGTTTAGCATTTTGGGGCGCAGAGAGAAGCAGAGAATTGATGGTCTATGCAGGAATTTGTGACAGAAGTTAGGTAACTATTCCTGGGCTTCAGGGAGGGATATGATTGGCTGTCCCTTTGGTGATCCCTTCAGTGATGCTGGAGGTTCAGAGTGTCTGTGCCTGTGGGCTGAAGTCAGGAGAAGTTTTCCCAGAAGTAAGGTGGGAACTAAGCTTGACCTTTAATTTGGATAGAGAGCCCTTTTCAGTAGGGGAAGAAAAGCTTCTAGGCCCCTTGGATTCCATTTATCTGTAAAATGCAGTTAATATCATGTATTTAATGAAGTAATAAGTATGTATGTGTGTGTTCCCTATGTCCCCCAGACACTGAGGCTATTTCAGTATAGTCACAAACATAGTTATTTAACTGGGGGAGGGGAAGTAGTGCTTACTAGGTACCTTAAAATGTATTTTTAGAATTCGATAAGAAAGCTCCTTGGGAGGTTCACTTGTTTAACCTGTTGGCTGTTCTTTTGTCTAGACTAATGCTGTGTTTTGCACCCAGTTTCAGGATATGTTTCCAAACCAGCTAGTGGGGGCCTGGTGGGGCTCAGTCACAGCCTGTCACAACAGGAAGGGGCCTTTAGCCAGAATGAACTTGAGTGCCCACTATTTAGGCACCATCCTAGTCTCTCAGGTTTGTCTCATTTCCACATCACAGGAACTCAGTGGGGTCCATCCAGCTTATAGACAGAAAGTGAAAATTACTTGCCGTAGACCAACCAGTTAATGCTATCTGCCAGAGTCATTTCAGTATCCCAGCCTCCCTGAGAGAGATTGAGTTAAAGTGTTTCCTTCATTTAACTGATGAGGAAGCAGAGGCATGGAAGTGCATGTTCACTCGAGCTCAGCCCATCCATCTTCGGTGAAGCTGGGACTAGAGAAGTGGTCTCCTGCCTTCAGGTCAGGAATTTATGGACCGCTACCTCTTCTCCCCCTTTTCTGTCCTATCTCTTGTTTCCTCTGCCCTTCTCTGCATCTTTTCTCTCTTTCTCCCTGGGCCTCTGTAGCTCTGCAGTGATCCTCTGTGGAGGCTGGGTCTTTTTTGTTAGATGTTTGTTGTTTTTGGAAAACACTTGTGGAACACTGTGTACGACGGATGGCCCCTACGAGCGCACCAATGGATTGATAAAGGTTGGCGCGGGGAAGTGGACTCTCCCGGGTTCGCTGCAGTGCACGGGGAGGTGGATGCTGGGCATGGGCCTCGGAAGGTGCAGGGGAAAAGGCTGCTCAGGCAGAACAATGAGGATAGATACTGCATCTTCCTTCCAGTCAGAACTTTTGTTGACTTACATTTTTTAGAGGAAATACATTTGGATCCTCATATTCCTTAGAAGACATTCCAGATTTCTCAGAACTGAAAGAGCCTTGGGGACCATGCGGGTTCACTCCAGAGCACCAGCTGACTTGGCTGAGGCCAATCCACCCTTCAGTGGTGGAGCTGGGACCTGCATAGGACGGCCCCCACTACAGCATTCCTACTGTCAGGTTCTAGAAGAGAAGCATTAGGGACTGTTAAGGAGAAGGCTTCATGATAGGGGAGTGTGTATGCTGGTGTGCGGGAAGCATGATACTTCCAGGGTGTGGCAACAGTTCTGGGCTCGCAAGACAAGGGCATAAGGCATATCAAAGCAATTCAGAAGGGACCTCTGACACTTGCCAGCGGCTTAGCTGGCTTAAGAGGAAAGTTGAGGGAAATTTTTGTGCTTTGGAGGGGGGTGTAATTTTAGTGAGAATTTGATGTTTTTGCCTTTGGTTAAAAGCAAATGAATTTGGTAACATTCTGGCTGGCAAGGATCTCTAAGCCCAATAGAAGAATTTCTGGCTACTGAAGCCCCTGTGTAGCTTAGAGGAAAGGGGAAGATAGAGAGGTAAATGCTTAGGACCAAAAGGATCCATAGAGTCACAAGGAGAGAAAGGTGGTGTCTCTAAGTAACTACATCTTATCTTTTTGGGGGTAGGGAGGGTAGGAGGCGTTAGAAATGATACATGTTTAGATATCTTTTGATGCTGTAGCCTGCCCATTTCCGTTTGAGTGGGAGTCCAGAGGGGAGGCATTGAAGGGAAGAGAGAGAGATAAGGGAGGGTCTGGGTAGGGGAGGGTCCCACACTCCTGGGGAACTTGGGACTTCAAAGGTTAGAACTTATTATATCAGGAAATGTAATTCGCTGGTTAAATTCTGTTCACACTTGTGGAACTGTTCTTTGTCTTCACCCCTTACGTGGCAGCATGAGATTGGTGAAGATGGTTAGTCAAAGGAGTATGAACTCTCTTGTTCTGGAGTCTCATCACTACTGCCATGTCCCCCTTTCTCGATTAGTCCTAGGCAAGAAAATGATTTCTTTTGGTTTTATTGTCTCAGTTCCCTCTCTTAACTAATGGACAGAGGAGCCATGGTTTAGGAAATAATTTGTTCTAAAGATTATGTGTAGACTGAATATGTCTTCACCTACCCAGCACTTGGGAGCCACATCTTATTGAGTCAGCCCCCTCTTGCTCAGGAGAGTGTGACACAACTTAGCATCTCCAGTGGGACTGAGGCATTCACAGCAGAGGTAGGCCCTAAGGCATCACAGGACATGGGCTTGGTAGGGCTCAGACCTAGAGACTGACTAGGGAACAGGGTGTAGTCTGGGCTGCTTTATGTCTAGCCCCACTTATTGCTGCTGCCCCAGGCCGGGAACCATTTTGTTGTTGTTGTTGTTGTTGTTGTTGAGACAGAGTCTCACTATGTTGCCCTCGGTAGAGTGCTGTGGTGTCACAGCTCACAGCACCCTCAAACTCTTGGGCTTAAGTGATTCTCTTGCCTCAGCCTCCCAAGTAGCTGGGCCTATAGGTGCCTGCCATAACGTCTGGCTATTCTTGTTTGCAGTTGTCGTTGTTGTTTAGCAGGCCCGGACCAGGCTCGAACCTGCTAGCCTCGGTGTATATGACCAGTGCCCTAACTGCTGAGCTACGGGTGCTGAGCCCAGGAGCCATTTTTGAAGGTGACTACAGAGCACCTCTAATCTTAGCAGGTTCTTTCTTGGGTTAATGTGGACACCTCTGTGGTGACAAGTGAGTAAACCCTGTGAACTCCTGGGCTCAGGTTGCAGGTTCTTAATATTAGAAGCCTGCTGTGCTTGTCATCTGGAGAGCCCTCTGCCGTGGCTTCCAGCTAAGACTGTAAATAGAAACCCTGGGTCTTTCTAGTTTACTGAGCATTTTCTAGTATTTTGTCCCTTTTGAGCCTTATCACAATATAGTGAGATAGTCAAAGCAAGTCATAGCCCTGTTTTTCAAATGAGGAGAGTCAGAGATGAGGCAAGTGGGGTCCCTCAGGTCAGAGCTGTGGCTTGAGGGCCATTCTTCTCATTGGAGGATCTTCTGGACAGGAAGTAAGTGTTTGTGGCACCCCATTCAGTCACCCAGTGTTTGATGTTCTAGGTTCACAGCAGTGGGAGAGGCTAGCCCCTGCCCTTTGAGGCTGGAAGTCTAGCTCATGGGGCCTCTTGCTACCACAGGCGGTTAGGACAACAGTGCTAGTTCCCAAGAAAGAAAATCAGAAGGGGGAATCTAAGTTTCTCGAGACTCCTCCTCACCCTGTGTTTTGGAATGGAAAGCTAGCCACTGGAGGAAGAGATGGGTTACAAAAAGAGAAGAGTGGAAGTGGGGAGAAACCTTAGAACCTTGAGCCTTTTTTGGATGTGGCAACGGAAGCCAGAGAGCCTTCATGCCCAGCCAGCTGGCTGGCAGCAGAGGCGGGGCTGGGTGGGCTGCAGGCCTCTCCTCTGTCTCACCTCTAAGTTTAGATGCAGTATTCCTCTGAGGATGGGTTGAGTGCTAGCTTTGAACCTAAGGCTTAGTTCCATGTTCCTCTCCTGTGATGATTTTTTTAAATTTGGGGAAGTGGTCACTAACATGTTAAGGGAATACTGATGGATTCTTTTTGTTCAAAGTATTTGCCTGAGAATTTCTTCTAAGGACAATGAATAACCTAGTCCTAATTTGCTCTGAAACATTTTTCTTCTCACCTGGTATGCTAAAGCCACAATCCAGGGACAGATTTATTTTTTTTAATTTTGTGTTCAAAGCACTTTATTTCTTAACATTCTAGATTTATTATGTGACCCTCTTTATACACAGTAGCTGGGCTTTCTTGTTCGGGTAATACTCTGGGGGAGAGGGTTTTTTCTTTTCTTTTTTTTTTTTTTTTTGATACTCTGTCATCCTGGCTAGAGTACAGCTACATCATCATAGCTCACTGCAACCTCAAATTTCTGGGCTCAAGTGATCCTCCTGCCTCAGACTCCAGGGTAGGTGGGACTACAGGTGGACATGACCATACCAGCTAATTTTTTTTTTTTTTATTGAATGGTAACTATGTACATTAATGCACTTCTGGGGTACAGTGTAGGGTTTTCACATGCAATCCGAAATACTTCCATCAAACTGATCAACACAGCCTTCATGTCATTTTCTCAGTTATTGTTTTAAA
>CAUYQV010050082.1:0-15049 GCA_963574575.1 Galagoides demidoff | reverse complement strand
CAGTGGCTAATGAGGCCCTCTGTGGTCTGGAGCCTCTGCCCTCTTCACTTCTCTGCTGCCTTGTTCTCTCTGCACCTGGCCCTGCTGTTCTGCAGGTGTGCAAGCCAGGGCCCTGCCTCAGGGCTTTTGCACTTGGAAGACCTCAAATACTGGTAGACTCCTCCTATGTTGCCTTTAATTCTAAGTTTGGCTGAAGTGTCACCCTTTTGGCCCCGCCTTCCTGGCTGACTGTGTTTGAAGCTGCCTCCCCTCTGCCTTTTTCTGGCTTTGCTGTTCTCCATCCACTGTGTGTATAATTCTTTTATTTCTTTTGTTTCCCTTCTATTCTCTTCACTAAACATGAGATCCTTAAGGAAACAGATCTTTTTTTTTTTTTTTTTTAATTTTTGACACTGTTCTACCCCAGCACCTAAAACAAAGTAGCTGGCCCATTGCAGGGTTTCAGAAAACATTGATGAATGAATGAGTACACAGTTTGGCTAATAGGCATCTCAGGGTGGAAATCTTATGCCCAAAGATGATCGGTCTTATGCCCAAAGATGATCGTAAGCTAGAGGTTGAGTCAGATGGAGTTTTCAGCAGCTGCAGGCTGGGATGGGCACCCCCTTCCTGCCCCAGATGAGGAGACTGTCCTGAGTTAGGGGAACCTGGGGGGGTCAGCACCAGACCCATGGCGGACTGAGAGTTCACCACTTCAGGCTGAAAAGCAGCTGATCATGGAGACTGCCTCACCCTTATGCCCCCAGGAAGAAGTCCCCAGCCCTTAGAGTGACTCCACATCTTTCTGGGCCCATGTGATACTCAGGAGTCACAGTGAGGGCATGGACTAGGGTGATTCTACAGGCTAGGAAGAGGACATCCAGGGTAAGTGGGGCCAAGGCCCAGCTCCCCGGATTGTCCCTTAGATGGCCAGGGTGAATGAATGTCCGGGGAGAAAGTGAATGCTTTCCCAGGTCGGATTCTCTGAGAAGGTGGCCAAGTGTGTCGCTATGAGGGGGAGGGGTCAATATTCACCAGGTGAAATAAGGGAAGAAAAGTGGGGAATGGGATTTGGAATGGAAGTTTGTTGCCCAGAGAGAAAGTATGGCCTTTGCATCTTATTGCTGTCAGATTATTATTACTTATTTCTGCTCTAAGCTTCAGAGAACAGACCACACATTCAACTTCCTCACAAGCTCACCCTGGGGATAAAGGGTAGCTACTGTGGCCTACCCCTTAAAGAGTAAAGTGATTTCTAGGGTCTACTGAAAGTCGGGGCACACTTAGACCGTTCTACTCCCTTCTGCCTGCACAGATGAGCACTCTATGCAGTTCTGCATTCATTTCCTTATTCTCACTCATGGTCACTGTTGTGGACAGAATTCAAGATGGCCCCAGACTCCCATCCCTGGGGTATATGCCTGTATAGTCCTCTCTCTTTGAATGTGAGACAGTGATGAACTATTGCTCTTGTGGTTAGGTTACATTATATGGCAGAAGGGATTTTGCCAATGCAGTTAAGGTCCCTAAGCAGCTGGCTTTGTTTTTGTTTGTTTGTTTTTTGAGACAGAGTCTCACTATGTCACCCTGAGTAGATTGCCGTGGCGTCACAGCTCACAACAACCTCAAACTCTGGGCTTCAGGGATTCTCTTGCCTTAGTCTCTTGAATAGCCAGGACCACAGGCACCCACCACAATGCCCGGCCGTTTTTCTGTTGTAGTTGTCATTGTTGCCCAGCTGGCCCAGGCTGGGTTTCAACCTGCCAGCCTCCGTGTATGTGGCTGGTGCCATAACCACTGTGCTACAGGTGCTGAGCCTAAGCAGCTAACTTTGAGCTAACCAAAAAGGAGATTGTCCTGGGTGGGCTGACCTAATTAGGTGAGCTCTTGAAAGGGACTGGACTCATCCTGGTGGGAAAGATTTGAGGGTGAGATGCAGGAGGCCATAAGTAGAAGGCCACATGGCAAGAACTTTGAGACAGCCTTTAAGAGTAAAGAGACCAAAAATCACTTTATAACAAAGATATTTGCACCAGATTGTTCACTGCAGCTCAATTCATAATAGTCAAGTCATGGAAGAAACCCAAGTGCCCATTGACTCATGAATGGATTAATAAATTGTGGTATATTTGTACCATGGAATATTATGCAGCCTTTAAAAAGATGGAGACTTTACCTCTTTTATGTTTACATGGATGGAACTGGAACATATCCTATTTAGTACAGTATCTCAAGAATGGAAGAAAAAATAGCCAATGTACTTAGTACTATTATGAAACCAATTTACAATCACTCACACTTTCATATGAAGACTAGATCACAACTGTGGCCCAAGATGAAGGAGGGAGGGGGGAAGAGGTAAGGGGGAGATCAGATCGAGGGAGGGTGAATGGTGGGATCACACCTATGGTGCATAATGCAAGGGTACATGTCGGAACTATTAGTATAGAGTATAAATGTATTAACACAATAATTTAGTAAACGAGATGAGGTATATATTAACCAGTGTGATGTAAGCATTCCTAATTCTATATGAAGTCAGCACATTGTATCCCATAAATGCATTAATGTATACATAATCTATGTGTTTATGATTTAATAATAAAAAAAAAGGAGTAAAGAGACAGTCCCTGGTTGGCAGCTAATAAGAAAATGTAGACCTCAGCCACATGGAGAAAGGAACTCAATTTTGCCAATAAGCTGAATGATCACGGCAGAGGGTCTCAAGCCGCAGAGAAAGTATGGCTTCAGCCTTGTGAGATGCTGACTGCAGACTCCAGTGATGCTGTCCCTGCACCTCTGACCTACAGAACAGTGGGATAATAAATGGCTGCCATTTGAGTCATTAAGGTTTTGGTCTTTGCACAGTGAGAGACAGCTAAGACAGCCACCAATCTTCACTGCCTCCTGTGGCATTGGGCTGGGGACTGGGGACAGGGCAAGAAATAGTACAGACATAACCTTGACTCTAAAGGAGTTGTCTTTCTGACTACTGGAGAGTGCTTAGCAGGTGTCCTCAAACTACGGCCCGCGGGCCACATGCGGCCTGTCTAGGACATTTATCCGACCCGCTGGGTGTTTTACCACTGCTGCCTGTTCTGCTTAGCAGCCGACTCATCCTGGTGCCCGCAGTCCGACCCTCCAGTGGTCTGAGCAACAGTGAACTGGCCCCCAGTTTAAAAAGTTTGAGGACCCCTCGTTTATAGCATGGTGTTTAGAAATGGGGCCTCCTGAAGTGAGTCAGATTGTTCTGGGTTCAAATTTTATCTCTGGCAATTTGCTGCCAGTGATGTTGGGCGAATCATTTAAGCTTCCTGCACCTTGGTTTTCTTATCTGGCAAACAAGGACAATAGTACTACAAAGATTTTGGAGGATTAAATGGCATGACAGAAGTATAGTGCTTGATTTGTGACTCATATAGAGGAAGAATGCACTAAATGTTACTTGGTGTTAGTTAAACATTCTGTCCTGGACATAGAGGGTCGGTGCACTGGGATTCCCGGCCATTACTCCAGGCCAGTGTTCATCCCTAGGAGGAGGAAGTGAGCACGTCATGAGCAATGGCAATGCCAGGGCTGAGATGAGAACGCTGGGCTCTATCCCCTTCCTGCTCCACTGCCTCCTGCGGGACTCAGCAGCCGCAGGACTTAGGGATATTCCACACACACTGCTCTCCCTCTTGGTCACTGTAGTGACTGTCCCATGACAGTGAGGAAACAAAGGCATTTTTGAGAACTTTAGAATTATTGACCTGATTCAATTAAGCGGAAGTTGTTCTTGTTCTCCCTGCCCCAGACTCCCTTTCTGCTCAAGGTCTGGCTCTGGCTCTTCTGCTCTGGGGGGATGGAATTTCCACTGGAAAAGGTTGAGCTACCCCAAGCCCCTAATGAATTTAAATTTTATTATTCATGTGGCAGAATTTGAGTGGCCCCTAATCATTTGGATGAAGAATGCTTTGTATTCTAGCATAGGTGAAGATGTAGGAAGTATAATTTGGCTCATTATTTTTGGAGGACAATCTTGGCAATATGTATCAAGATCTTTGAAATTATACGTTTGCTTTAACCAAAGGATTTCAATTTTAGTTTTTGAACAAATATTTAATTATAATGAAGTTTACTGGAGACTATGCTATAGAAAATATTGGAAACAACCTCTCTTCACTGACAGGAGACTGGGGAAATAATGGTCCATCTCAACAACAGAGTGCTACGTAGTCATTAAAAATGACTGGGAAGGCTGAGGACTCAGAAGGGTATTTACACGATACCTAGTTACTTTCGAAGCAGTAAGAGGGAGAGTGGTGGTTCTAGAATCAGGTCTCCTGGGTTAGAATCCAACCCCACCATTTAATTGCTGGATGCCACTGGATGAGGTACTTAACTTTTCAGACTCAGTTTCTCCGTCTATAAAATAGGGGTAATAATGACATCCTCACTCAGTTATTGTGAACGAGATAATCCATGTGAAGTGTTCATCATAGTTGGGTGCATAGTAAGCCCTTGCTCAATAAATATTATAATGATGATGGCTCCACATTTGCTTTTAAAGACATAGGTGTAGCAAAGGTAAGAAGGAAATGAATGCAGAATTAAAATAATTATCTCTGGGGAATAGAATCACCCATGGGCCAATTTTCTTTTGTGTTTTCTTTATTTTCAGAACACTCTACTTTTGTAAAAAGAGAAAAAAAGTCACGGAGAGTGAGGGAAGGAAAGAAACTGATTTTGAATTGTCAAGTCCCTGTAGAGAACTTCCAGACCTGCTCCTTCAGCTGCTCCTCTGCCTGGCCCTGCAGGCCCTTCATACACCTCTGCTGCCCACCCTTGCTGCCCACTAGGCTCGCTTCCTTCCCTTCCTAGGGAGCTCCAGAAACCACAGGCCTGGAGGGGAACAGACCTGAGTCCAGCACACAGACCTGCCCCAGCCACTTGTTCCTCTGCATCTTATCAGCCCAGCAGCCAGGAAGAACTCATTAGGGCCCACCTCTACCCCCTGCGTCCTCAGTCTGCTCTGCCAGACAGCCAGCTGTTCATTAGCATGTGTGACAAACTCCTCCAGGCAAACAGAAGCGTTAAGTGAGAACCAAACTGTTTCAATCTCCTTGGAGTGATGGTAAGGGACTTCCCAGAAGTGACTGACAGAGGGGGTTGGGTGGGGTTTGAGGGCTCAAGAAAGGCCCTAGAGGTGCTGTCCTCAGTGGGGAAAGTAAGAGAATAGTGGAAAGGGGTTCCCATTGCAGACTCTTCAGCTTGAATTCAGCAGATAAACTGGGAAGGCACTTGGGGCCACGGACTGAGAAAGGCAGGAGGGCAGGGTACAGAGGTAGGGGTTGGGGGTTTGTGCTTCCTTTGCAGTGAGTCTTCTGGAAACTGAGGAAGAAGGAGCTGGAAAGGCCCTGGAGCTTCCTGGGGATGAGGGATGGGGCCCTTCCAGCTCAAATCCCATGTTCTGTGTAGCAGGCAGAGTTAAGTGACCAGGAAAACAGCTGCAACAAGAAATTCTGAATGCTGGGCAGATTTATTTATTTATTGTGTATATTTATTATTTTGACAGCTTTATTGAACAATGATTCACATACAATAAAGGGTACATATTAAAGTACATAATTTCATAAATTTTGGCATTGATATAGACCAGTGAAACCATCACCACAATCAAGATAGTGCCGGCCAGGCATGGTGGCTCACACCTGTAATCCTAGCACTCTGGGAGGACAAAGCAGGTAGACTCCAGCTTGAACTCAGGAGTTCTAGACCAGCCTGAACAAGAGCAAGACCTTGTCTCTATTAAAAATAGAAAAACTAGCTGAGTATTGTGGCAGGCACCTATAGTCCAGCTATTCAGAAAGCTGAGGTCAGAGGGTTGCTCGAATCCAAGAGTTTGAGGTTGCTATGAGCTACAGTGCCACAGCACTCTATCCAGGGCAACAGAGACTCTGTATCAAAAAAAAAAAAAAGACAGTGAAGGTATCTATTTATTTTTTGAGACAGCGTTTTGCTGTGTTTTCCGGGCTGGACTTGAATTCCTAGTCTCAAGCCTCAGCTTCCCAAATAGCTGGGAATACAGGCACTTGCCATCCCACCCTTGAGAGCGAACATATCTATTATGCACAAAAGTTTCCTAGCACTCCTTTGTAATCTCTCTCTTCTATTCCACCTGCCACTTTGGTCCCCAGGAAACCATCAATCTACTGTCTGTCATTGCAGACTAGTGTGTTTTCTAGAATTTTATATAAATGGAATCACACATTACGTTCCTTTTTGCTGGCTACTTTTACCATCAGAACTTTGCGATCATCCCATTCTTGTGTGTAGGACTCGTTTCTTTTTATTGTGGAGTCGCGCTCCATCCTATTTACCTGTTCACTATGATGGACATTTAGCTTCCAGGTTTTGATTGCAAACAAAGATGCTAAGGACATTCATGTACGAGTCTTTGTGTGGGCACATGCTTTTATTTCTCTTGAGTAAATACCCGAGGAATGAAATGGTTAGTCGTATAGCGGGCATATGTTTAACTTATAAGAACAAAAAACTTCCCACCTGTTTTCCAAAGTGATGCTCTGTTTTACATTCCCACCAGCAGTACAAAGAGTTCCGCTTGCTTTTACTTGGTGTGGCCATTTTTATTTTAGACATTCTATATAATAGATACACAGTGATATGTACTTATGGTTTTGATTTGCCTTCCCCTAGTAACACATGGTACTGAGTATCCTCTCGCCTACCTACTGTGTTCACCATTTGTGTATCTTTAGTGAAGTGCCTACTGAAATCTTTTGCCCATTTCTACTCCTTTGAGCCACAGACACCGCCCCTTACTTTTTTTTATTTGAGACAGAGTCTCACTTTGACACCCTGGGTAGAGTGTTGTGGCATCATAGCTTACAGCAAACTCCAACTCGTGGACTCAATGATCCCCTGCCTCAGCCTCCCCAGTAACTGGAACTACAGGTGCTGTCACAATGCCGGCTAGTTTTAGAGATGGAGTCTCACTCTTGCTCAGGCTGGTCTCAAACTCAGAGCTCAGGCAATCCACCCACCTTGGCCTCCCAGAGTGCTGGGATTATAAGTGTAAGCCACTGTGCCTGACCTCTTTTCATTTTTTTAATAGTATCTTTCAAAGAGACGCTTTTAACTTTGCTGACATTTGGACTATAGATTTTTTCCTTAATGGATTTTATGCTTTTGGTGTTATATCTGTGAAACCTTTGCCTGACCCCAAATCATAAAGATTTTCTCCTGTGTGTTCTTCTGGAAGCTCTGTAGTTCTAGGGTCTACATTTCATTAATGTTTGTATGTGGTTGGAAGTGTGTATCGAATTTTATTTTTCTGCATATGGATATGCAATTGTTCCAGGAGCAGTTTTGAAAAGATTATTCTTTCTGTACTGATTTTCCTTTGCCATTTTGTAAAAAATCAGTTGTTCATATACAGGGTGGCCTGTTCGTGGACTCGCGATTCTGTTCCACAGGTCTATTTGTTTGTTTTTACACCAACTCCATGTTGTCTTAGGTAAGTGTAGTTTTATAGTAAAGTTTAGAATCAAGTTGTGTAGTTCTTCACTATTGCTTTTATTTCTTCAAAGTTGCTTTGGTTATTTTAGGTCCTTTGTATTTCTATATGAGTTTTAGAATCAGCTTCCTCATTTCTAAGGAAGCCTCCTGGGATCGTTATGGAATGTCCAGATCAATATGAAGGGCACTGACCCATTAACAGTAGTGAGTCTTCCTGCATAAGAACATGGGGTAACCCTTCATTTTAGTGTCTCTTAGGAATGTTTTGGAACCTTTTGCTAAAAGACGTGTGTATCTTTTATCAAATTCATGCTAAAGTATTTCATGTTTTTTTGTGTTATTTTAAATGATTTTATTTTCACTTCACCTTCTGGTCATTTATTATTATATGCACACCAAAATCGAATCCAGAATTGACTTTTTTGCATATTGTTTTTTGTGTGTATCATGACATCTGTGGATACAGACAGTTTTACTTCTTCCCTTCCAACGGGGCTGGCTTTTATCTCTTTTCTTAGCTTATCAAACTTTTTACTGCAGTATTAAATACAAGTGGGAATAGACATCGCTGCCTTGTTCTTTGTCTTAGGGAGAAAGTATTGAGTCTTTCACCATTACCTACGATGTTGCCTGAAGGCTTTTTATAAAATGCCCTTTATCAAATTGAGAATATTCCTTTTTATTCCTAGTTTGCCGAGACTTTACTTTTTATGTTATTTTATTTATTATTGATTTTTTAAAATATGAGTTAATTTTTATGTTGAAGCACAAGTATAATGACATATATTTTCCATGCAAAATATTGTATACATTAAATAACATACAGTGGTAACAAGGCAGTGTAGGTTTCCTGGGACACAGACTCTGTGGTAGAAATATACAAGCAGGAAGTGTCTTTATTGGGCAGTGCTGTCTAGATGAGGACCAGGGAGAGTGGAAGAACGAAGCAGGACAGACAGAGTAAGAAGTTGAACTCGATCAAAGTCCCAATGAATGTTTCAGTTGATCCCTTGAGGAACCTCTGAAGTCAGGAAAGCCCCTCAAAGATGTCTGAATGGAGGCAATGGCCAGTCTTTGGATATCTGCCGCCCCACAAACCTGAACCTGGAATGAGATGACTCTCTTTAGCCAGGGGCAATTTCCAGAGAAGATCTCAGTAGAGAGCAGCCAATTGCCAATAGTCCCAGTAGCTGAGGGAAGGAGTGCTTCCGTCTCAAAAGGGTTGGGGGATTTGTGAGAATCTGGGAAGCACATCATAGCATCCACTACAGATGATCAAAAAGAACAATACGTAATTCATAATTTACAGCAAAGTTCTGCCTCAATCCTAGATACCATTGAATTTAAAATTATGAACAGGTAAAATTCTAGCAAGAAAACAGAACCACTTGGAAACAATTCTCATCACTATTCAGAGGCCTTTTGGGGGGGGTTTCTCTCTTACTATCAAAGTTTCCATAATTCTAGTAGCTGGTATTTCAGGTGGTTTCAGGAGACTTTACTCTTTAAAGTAAAAAACGGATGTTGGATTTTATCAAAGGTCTTTTCGGAATCTGTTAAAATGTTCATATGGTTTACCTTTTTCAATTAGGATGGATTTCAAAGTAACCTTGCATTCCTGGGATAAAAGCTTACTTGATCTTGGCCTATATATATGCATTTTTAGATTTTATTTGATAAAATGTTAAGAATTTTTATATCTGTGTTTTTGGAAAATGCTGGGCTGTAGTTTTTTTTTTTTTTCCTTGTGATGTTTTTGTATGGTTTTGGTAATAAGGTAATCCTGACATCAGAGAATCAATTGGGCAGTAGTCCTTCCTCTTCACTTTTCTGGAAGAGTTTATGTTGAAGTGATATTAGTTTTTTCTTAATGTTTGGTGGAATTCACCTGTGAAGCCATTTTGGCTCAGAAATTTCTTTGTGGGAATGTTTTTACTTACCAATTAAAATACTTTAGTAGATATAAGCCTATTTAGATTGTATTCTTTCTTGAGTGAGCCTTAATGGTTTTTGTCTTCTAAGTAATCTGTCCATTTCATCTAAATTTTATTTATTTATTTATTGAGACAGAGCCTCAAGCTATCCCCCTGGGTAGAGTGCTGTGGCATCACAGCTCACAGTAACCTCCAACTCCTGGGCTCAAGAGAGTCTCCTGCCTCAGCTTCACAAGTAGCTGGGACCACAGGTGCCCGCCACAACCCCCGGCCATTTTTTGGTTGCGGCCGTCATTTTTTGTTGTTTGATGGGCCAGGGCTGGATTTGAACCCGCCACCTTAGGTGTATGTGGCTGGCGCCTTAGCCACTTGAGCCATAGGTGCTGAGCCTTCATCTAAATTTTAAAGTTTATTGGCATGAAGTGTTTCATAATAATTCTTTCTTATCTTTTTAATATCTGTAGAAAATTTAGTGATGCCATGTCATTTATAAAGACAACTTGTATCTTTTCTTCTTTCAATCTGACTAGGCTAGAAGTGTATCAGTTTTATTGATTTCTCAAAGAACTAGTTTTTTAAAAAAATTTATTTCCTGTTTTTCTTTTATTTATTTTTTTTTTTTGAGACAGAATCTCACTCTATCACCCTGGGTAGAGTGCCATAGCATCATCATAGCTCACAGCAACCTCAAACTCCTGGGCTCAAGCAATTCTCTTTGCCTCAGGAGCAGGTGGGACTACAGGCACTTCCAAAACACCTGGCTAGTTTTTTAAAAATTTTCTTTAGAGACGGAGGTCTCAGTCTTGTTCAGGCTGGTCTCAAGCTCCTGAACTCCACATGCTTTGGCCTCCCACAGTGCTAGAATTATAGGCATGATCTACCACCTGGCCTGCTTTTGCTTTTGAAATAGTAGAGAATTTTTCATTGATAGCTTTTTCTTTCAGCATTCTGGAGAAATTGCTTCCTTATCTTATTATTTGCACTGTTTCTGACCAAAATGTTATTGGTGTAGTTATTTCTTTTCCTCTGTACTTAATGTGTCTTTTTTCTTCTGGATGCCCTTAAAATTTTCTTTTTATCACTTCTTGTGAACAATGTGATTATGATGCACTTTGAAGTAGTTTTGTCCAAATTCTTCATGCTTGGAGTTTGTGGAGCTTCTTGGATTTGTGGGTTTATACTTTTCATAAAATTTGGAAAAATTTCAGCCATTATTTATTTCTTCATTTTTTTTGTCCTTTTCTTTCTCCCTTTGTTCTCCTTTGGGGGCTACCTGAAATAATTTCACGGCTCACTGAAGCTGTTATCATTTTTAAAAAATTCTGTTTGTTTCTTTGTTTCATTTTGGATAATTTGTATTGCTATTATTAAAATTCACATTTCCTTCTCCTGTAATATCTCATCTACTATTAATCCCATCCAGGGTATTTTTCATCTTAGACATTATAGTTCAGATCTGTAGAAATTCAGTTTGAGCCCCTCTCCTATGCTTTTTTCTTTCCCTTTCTCTTTTGTGCTATCTTCTTGTCTCTCCTTAAGTTTTTGAACTCATGGAATATAGTTATAATAACTGTTTTAATGCCTGTCTCTTTTTATTTTTTGTTTTTTGGGTTTTTTTGAGACAGAGTTTTACTTAGTCACCCTCGGTAGAGTGCTATGACATCATAGCTCACAGCAACCTCGAATGCTTAGGCTCAACTGATTCTCTTGCCTCAGCCTCCCAAGTAGCTGGAACTATAGGCACTGGCCACAGTGCCCGGCTATTTTTAGAGACAAGGTCTCACTCTTGCTCAGGCTGGTCTCCAACCTGTAAGCTCCGGTGATCCACACACCTCGGCCTCCCGGAGTCCTAGGATTACAGGTGTGAGTCACTGTGCGCACGCGCAGCTCACCTGTCTCTGTTAATTCTGACATCTGCATTAGTTCTGGGCTGGTTTGAACTGGCAATCTTTCTCCTTTTGGATCACATTTGCAGTTTCTTTATATCCCTGGAAATTTTTTATTGAATGCCAGACTTTCTGAATTACATATTGTTTCTTCTCAGATGTTTTGTATTCCTATAGTTATTATTGTGTACTCTTGCTATCTTAGTCCTTCTAGACTCTTAGCTATGTCTCCTGAAATTGGAAGGTCAGGTGGATTCTCCTGGATTACCTCCCCCTGTGCTGTGGTCTGGAAAATCTTCCAAGTTGGTAGCTGGGGCAACCACGGGGTTCACCTCACCTGTTCCTTACTGCTCCTGCATCACTGTCTTTGTTGCCTGCTGTCAAGTGTCTTGAAATTTGTTGTTTTGTGTGTTTTGTCCATTCTTTTTGGTTGTTTCAGGCATGAGGATAAACTGGTTTCAATTATTCTTTCTTGGCTGGAAGTAGAAAGAATCTTCTCTTTTTATTGAAGTCAGATTCAAATAACATAAAAATAATGATTTAAAAATGAACGATTCAGAGACATTTGGCACATTCATAATGTTGTGCCACCACCACCTCCATCCAGTTCCCATTTCCATCACCCCAAGGGTAATCTGTTAAGCAATTATTCCCCATTACACCCTCCCTCAGGCCCTGTCAACCACCAATCTGCATTTTGTCTCTATGGATTCATCTGTTCACAATATTGCGTATAAATGGGAGGGATCCCACAATCTGTGACCTTTTCTGTCTGGCTTCTTTTACCTTTTTGCATGTTTTCAAGGCTTGTCCGCTTCAAACTGAAATATTAGAACTTTATTTCTTTTGCCAAGTGATTTTGCATTATATGTTGTAGAGGCCAAGGGAAACCTTCCCCTTTGCCCTCTGAAGATTCACTGAAAGATCGACTGACAAAAGACAGATGAGGCTGGGCCTGGTGGATTACTCCTATAATCCCAGCACTTTGCATCTGTAGAGAACTCTGCATTGATACAGCCAGGCTCTCTCGCCCTCCTTGGTCCAATTTAGGAGAGGATTGCCCTGAGGCCAGGAGTCTGAGATCAGCTTGGGCAACTTATTACGACCCTATCTCTACAATGTATAAGAAAAATTAGCTGGGTGTGGTGGCAGGTGCCAATAGTCCAGCTACTCAGGAGGCTGAGGCAGGAGGATCGCTTGAACCCAGGTATCTGAGGCTGTAGTGCACTCTGCTTCTGCTACTGCAGTCCGGCACGAGCCATAGAACGAGACTGTTTCAGAAATAAACAAACCAAATACAAGGCAGTTTGGTAAGAGAAAAAGGCATGCAAATTTATTAATGTGCACATAGGGGACAACCACAGAGTGTTTACTTCCCAATAGGGTTCAGAAGCTGGTGATACCATCTTGAGGTTACAGAAAGAATGGGGGCTTGGATCGTGTCAAAACAGGTTATGGGAGAGGGAGATGAGGAGGCCTGGGCTTGTTATATATGTATGTAGGTGAAACCTCACAGGTAGCAGCCCTTAGAAAGAATAGAATGGGGAATGTTTCTTTAAGACCTTTAAAGGTATCAGATTCTCAGTTAATCTTTCCTAAATTGGACCAAGGAGGGTCTTTGGAGAGAGCCTGCTATATCAGTGCAGAGTTTCTCTACAGATGCAAATCTTCCCCACAGAAGACTGCTTTGCCAGGCTACTTCTATTTGCTGGCCCTCTGAACAGCCATCTTAAAATATGTCAAGGAACTCGATTTGGGGGTGAAATCTTTTGATTTCCTTCAGTGTACAGACCACAATTTGTCTATCGATTATCTGCTAATGACATTTGGGTTGTTTCTGCCTTGGGTTATTGGGAGTATTGTTCCTAGGAACGTGCATGCACATGGATTCGTGTTGTCCACAGAAAAGAAACCATGCTCTGTAAAATAATTTAAAGGGGTTTAGACTTAGCCAAATTTGAGAACCACGACCCGAGGCCATGCCCAAGAAGGCTTGAGTAAGTGGACTCACTAGGTGGGGTTACTACTTGTTTATACATTTCAGGGAGACAGGAATTACAAGGAAAGTCATAAACAAATATGTGGAAGGCACACATTGGTTTGGCATGAAAAGGTGGAAAATCTCAAAGCAGGGGCTTAGAGGTTATAGGTGGGTTTAAAGAGTCTTCAGTTGACAATTGGCTGAAAGAGTTAGGCTCTGTCTAATAGAACAGGAGTCAGTGAAAAGGAAAGCTTGAGTTAAGATAAGGGTCTGTTAATCGGAGACCAACTACAGGACAAACGCCCAGATTCAAGTGGTTTGTTGTGTATACTGAGGACCTGCAGGTGTGTCTTGCATAGCCTTAAGCCTCCTGCTGAGTCACAGAGGACATCTCTAAGGAGGGAGAGAGACATGATGAGGCTTGTCTGATCTCCTTTCTCATGGCTGGCACCTGAGTTTTAGGGGACCTCCCTTGGCCAAAATGGGGTCTAGTCAGTCAGTCACTGTGGGGGGCTTCTGATTTTATTGTAGTTCACAGTTGTAGTATCTATTTTTAATTCTTTTGGCTATATACCTAGAGGTGGGATTGCTGGATCACATGGTAATTTTATGTTTAATTTTTTGAGGATCTGCCAAATTATTTCCCACAGGGGCTGGACCATTGTGCATTGGCATCTTGTTTTTAAAAAATAATCAACTGTTTTGAGATATAAATCTGCATACCTTAAATGGGACACATTGGACAACTCAGTTTTGTCAAATAAACACGTTTGTGTAATCACAATTACAATCAAGCAAGAAAACATTTTCATCTTCTTAGAAAGCTTCCTCATGTCTATTTGGAGCCAATTCTTCCTGTAGTAACCACTACAGGACATGTAGATTAGTTCTGTTCGGTGTAGAACTTCATAGAAATGGAATATATACTCTCTCTCTCTCTTTTTTTTTTTTTGGCTGGGGCTGGGTTTGAACCCACCACCTCTGGCATATGGGAGCTGGCACCCTACTCCTTTGAGCCACAGGCGCCGCCCTGAATATATACTCTTTTGGATCTTACTTCTTTTGTTCAGCATAAGGCATTTTTCAGATTCATCCGTGTGGATGTGCGTATCATAGCATATCCTTTTCTCTGATGAGTAAAATACTATTTTTGATATACCACAATTTATGTATTCATTTGTTGAATGTGTATGTCAGCTGTTTTCAGTTTGGGAGCATTATAAATAAGGCAGTTATAAGCATTTATATACAAGTCTTTTTGTGGTCATGCTTTCATTTACCTTGGGCTAATACCTATGAGTACAACAGCTAGGCCAGAAGGTAGATGCATGTGTAACTTTATAAGAAATTGCTGAAATGTTTTAAAATCTTGGTTGTCAAGTTGGTTGATGATGTTGTCTATCTTCTGTGTCCTTAATGACTCTTTTTGTCTCCCTCTTCTATCACATTTTGAAAGAAGAGTGTTAAAATAGCTAACAGGGCTCTGTGCCTGTGGCTCAATCGGCTAAGGCGCCAGCCACGTACACCTAAGGTGGCAGATTCGAATTCCCAGCCCGGGCCCGCCAAAACAACAATGATGGCTGCAACCAAAAAAAAAATGGCCGGGCGTTGTGGCAGGCGCCTGTGGTCCCAGCTACTTGGGAGGCTGAGGCAGGAGACTTGCTTGAGCCCAGGAGTTGGAGGTTGCTATGAGCTGTGATGCCATGGCACTCTACCCAGGGGGATAGCTTGAGGCTCCATCTCAAAAA
>CAUYQV010050081.1:0-13473 GCA_963574575.1 Galagoides demidoff | reverse complement strand
ATTTTACCGGATTTTAGGCAACTCAATCTTTAGAGCAAAAGTCGAGAAAATAGAAATATTTAGCTGTGTTGATCAGTTTGATGGAAGTATTTCGGATTGCATGCGAAAACCCCACACTGTACCCCAGAAGTGCATTAATGTACATAGTTACCATTCAATAAAATTTAAAAAAAAAAAAGAAATATTTAATTGAGCACCTGGGCTTTAGAGAGGCTTTGAAAATTCATTTCATCATTCTGCTAGACTAGCAGTTGTTCAGTAGCAATACAATGCAAGCTGCAGATATAATTCTAAATTTTCTAGTACCTGTGTTGAAGAATTAAAAAGAAATAAGTGAGATTTTTTAAGGGATATATTTTATTTAATCTAGTATATCTAAAAAAACAAAATACTATCATTTCCACACTCCGTTAACATAAAAATGTATTAAGGGGCTATTGTATATTCTTTAGTTCACCCTATGTCTTTGAAACTTGGTCTCTGTTTTATACTTAACACCACGTCCCAATTCAGACTGGCTGTATTTCTAGCGACCATATTGAACAGCACAACTCCAAACAGTCATCAGGAATCGTGTATAAATAGAACCCCTCTTATAGGAAAATCAGCCCCTCCTGTTTATTGAGCAGCTACAGAGGCAATAGCCACTACACTCTCGTGTCATTTACTCCTTTCCCAAATCCTACCACATAGACACCATTGCCTGTCTTTTCTATGGAGAAGGAAACTGAGGCTCAGAGAGGTTAAATACACTGTGTTTCCCTCAAAAGTGGCCGAGCCATGGTTTAAACTCAAGCCTGTGCTCCTCCTAACACATGACATTGCTCCCTTTAAAAGCACAATCAACCAGTTCATCCTGCCCTGCTCCAACTTCTTGGTACTCATCTGCCATTCAGTCAAGTCACACGTTCACAGTAAGGAAAGCAACTGTATGACCACCAAACACTAAATGCTCCAGAGAGCAAAGGGGAAGAAAGGGGGACCCTCCATCCAACCCCAGTCCTTGCTCCCTTTTCTGGCAGAACTATCAAGTATTTGTCCCCACATCCACTTTCCTGCAGAGTGTGAGCTCACAGAGGCAGAGAATGTCTTACTCAGTACTTGCTGAGTCAGTGTCTAACTCAGTGATCACCTGGGGTCTCCTGGCCCTAAACTCCAGGTAAGATTAATTCACCCTGACATCATAGATTAGGGAATCTGCAGCACTTTTGAAGGGCTCTCCAAATTCTGGGGGAAGTTCCTGGGGTCTTATGGTTAATTCATTCCCATAGCACCCTAACTTTGTCAAAACTTTCTCTCCTCTGCATCCTGGAGCTGTTTCTTCCATTCAGCTCTGGCATCAGCACCCCCCAACCATGAAAACAAGACATTTTCTGAAGGGGGGGGGAGGTAACGTGTCACAAAGCAAATTACTTGAAACCAGGTGTCAGTGTTTCTGTCCACCCCACACCAGGGCATTACCTTCACACCTCCTCCAGCTCCTCTCTCTGCAAGCCTTTCCCTGACACTCCGGGGGCCCGTCCCCCAACACACCCTCCTCGTTTTGTGCCTCAGCCAACAGTCTTCTCATTTTCTTGTGTAAAATGCTGCCTCTCTCCCTCTCTGCCCAGATTCCTCCAGATGCTCCTGTCTTCAGGGGTTCTCCAACCCAGACACTTAGCAAAGTATTTTCCCAAGCAGGTGGCTCTCGGCCAGCAGTTAAGGAAATAATACCATCACCTCCTGTCTGGAGCAGGGGCAGCACGCTTTTCCTGCGCAGGGCCAAGTAGCAAATCACTTTGACGTTGATGTTCATACGATGTCTGCCACCGCTCACCTCTAAGTGTGGCCTCAGACTAGTTACTCCACCCCTCAGGGTCTACTATTCGCACCTGTAAAAACGGACCCAACATGTATTTCATCAGGGCCCTGAGACTGTGCGGCGGGCTGTGTAAAGTGTTCAGGACGACGCCTGACGCACACAGAGGGACGGTTTTTCTTCTATTTTTCCTCCTCATGGCAACTGGTCATATCAACCGGATGGTATTACATTTATTCGGGTTTAACTGTTTAAGCAATTCCTAAGCAGTAGCGATTGCAATTCAGATCCCATTAGGCAGGCAGACTGTCACACATAAAGGGTTTAGAGACCCTTCACAGTGAGCTTCAAGCACAGTGCCACATTTTCCTGTTGCTCTTTTGTTTACAAGTGGCATAAAACCAAGGCAAAGCTGGCTTTTGAAAGAACATTCATTGGCTAACATAACTAAAAATTTCTGGCTTGGATCTCTGTACGTGGTGGGTCCAGACACTGAGATCATGTCATCGGGATTCTGCGTTCTCGTCTTCCTCCTGGCAAAGCCTTCCTGGAGCACGTCCAGACGTCCCCGTGCAGGTGCGGCTGTTGCAGACACACAGCTTAGCACGGGTCCACAAACTGTAGCCATTGGGCCAAACCCTACCCAAGGCTGATCTTTGTATGGCCTGTGAGCTGACGAAAATGTTTGCATTTTTAAAGGGTTATTACAAATGCAAAGATGATTACAAGACAGAGTGTGTATGGCTGACAAAAAGCTGAAAACGACTGTTATCTGGGCTTCTGTGGACCGTGTTTGCTGAAACCGCAGGTCCAGCCGGGAAGAGCTGCTCTTGTCTGTTGTTTCTGGTTAAAGACCTAAGTTCGCTTCCCTTGGCTGCTTCTGGGGTTTTTCTTGTTTCGCCTCTGTCTCAGACATAAGGGAGAGCTGGGTCACCACCATCACTGACCTCTTTCTCCAGCTGCTCCCGAGTTTTAACCTTAACGACAACATTGTTTCTTTCTCAGCGGTCTATTCCCTGCAGTCTGCTCTGTCTTCTCCCCGGTTTCTTCTGCTCTGTTACTTCCTTCTTGATCACTTTAAGCGTTCTTCCTTTACGGTCTCCATTCTACGACTGAGTTTTGGGGAAGGTTTTTATCTTAACTGATGGACCTGCTGCCACTGTCTCATATGTTTGGGAATTTTTAAGAATCCTGAACATCTTAGGACGTGTTCAAACCACAAGAATCTTGAGGTTCCAAGTTTGAGGGCATCTTTTTGCCAGGAATTTCGAGAACATCTAAGAACCACGGTTGTTATGCTAATTTATCATCTGGAGGTCTCTAGCACCAGAGAGTGCAACTTTGTACCTCAAAGCTAGTAAAGTCAGTCCTGGGGGTTCAGAATGGTTTTCCACTCAGAGTGCACCCCAAGGAGTCTAGGGAGCGCAAACTTCCCTGTCATTTCCATTGGTCTTGGGGTGGTGCCTTCGGTAAGGGCTTGTTCCCTTTTTACCCTTTTATTAAGGGTAGCAGTTTTATGTGAGATATCAATTTTTCCTTCAGTCCCAGGCTAACTATTAAATCCCAGACTCCTTGGGAGATCATCACGCCCCCAGGCAGCCTGGGTTCAGTTTGTGGGTTTTGGTTTCCAATTCATTTTTGGCCTCTGGGGGTTTCTTTTCTTTGGGGTTCAGCTGGACATTTAGAGGGATGCTAGCTCCAGTTTATAGTGCTTTTCCAGGTGTTTCCTAGCAGGGGAGCTTCCTGTAATGCAATCCACCACGCTCCCTGAAACGGGAGCCCGCCAGGCCTGTGAGGCCCACGCAGGACTAAGCCAGCACCATGCGCCACCCACAGACGTGGTCCTCTGCCACTTCCATCATCTCGCATGGCAAGCCCTTCATGAGGTGCTCATAAGAGGTGCATTGGCGATGATGGTCAGGGGGTCACCAGGAAAGCACAGTGAGCGCCCCGTGACTGGTGTGTCCTTGGCATGAAGGCCGTGCAGGGCAGCAGCTCCACTCAGGGTGTAGGAGGACAAGCTGGAGAATCACAGTGTCTAGATTTAAATTCTAATTCTCTTACTTCCTACATGGGCAACCTTGGGCCAGCCATCTAACTCTTCCTGTCCCAATATTTGAAATGAAGGCAATGATGGAACCTGCCTCAGGGAGTCACCAGGAGGACGAGATGACAGTGATGTCTGTCAAGGCCCCAGCATGTGCTGTGGTGAATGTTGGCCCTTGGGAGTTTCAGAGAAAGGCCTTGGGCTGGAAAAGAGACCTTCCTTCTGTAAGCTCTCATGCACAGACCAGGGATGGGGGCATAAAAGCCCATGGGGACAAATCTGCCCCTTTCCAGAAGTAGAAAAAGGAAGGGGAATGAGGACAATGCCTGAGGCCATCACCTTTATAACTGAAAAGAATTTTTTTTTTTTGAGACAGAGTCTCACTTTGTTGCTCCTGGTAGAGTGCCCTGGCGTCACAGCTCACAGTAACCTCAAACTCTTGGGCTTAAGCAATTCTCTCAGCCTCCCAAGTAGCTGAGACTATAGGCACCTGCCACAACGCCCGACTATTTTGTTGTTGTTGTTGTCATTGTTGTTTGGCAGGCCCGGACTGGGTTGGAACTTGCCAGCTCTGGTGTATGTGGCCAGCACCCTCGCCACTGAGCTACGGGTACTGAGCCGCCTGAAGAGAATTTTGACCCAGTCCTGGAGTGGGGAAAATTAAGATTCTAAGAAAGACTCCAAAAGGTGGAATTGGCTGTGGATGACTTGATTTGTGTGTGCCGACCAAATCCCCCCAGAGGTTCTCAAGGGCTTCTCCATCCCCAGAGAGGACCTTATGATGTGGAGGCCGTGAGGAGACTGGGCAAGGCCCACTGTCCCCGTGGTGGGGGGAAGGAGGGGCCAGGGTCTGCCAACCTTCCCCAGCTTGGATCTCCACACCACCCTTATGCTTCCTTCGGCCTTATGCTTCCTTCGGCCTCCGTCTAAGTTCTGAGGGATCACTGTTGAAGTGCCCTGTGAATTCCTCAGGGACTTCTGATGCCAGAACTTTCACTGGTAAAAGAAGAACATAAGACCCTGAGGTGTTCCTAACCCTTTTCCAGGGAAAAATGCAACAATGTCTGTAGAATTTAAATAGGTTTCTGTTACAGGCTAGAAGCAGCATTCTTGACCAAAAAAGAAAAAAAAAATTTAGAAGTATTTTAGAAACATTTGGCTACAAAGAACAGTGAATTTGGGCAAACAGTACTTCTAAATGGGTTGTTTGGCACCACCAGTGGGTGCGGATTTGGAAGTGGCCTTGGGCCGTTTTCTCCTGCAGGCTCTGAACTAGGGGAAATGAGTTCTCACTCAGCAAGTGCTGACTGGGCAGCTTGAGAGGCAGAGAGAGGTGATAATCGCCAGCTATCAGCAACACTCCATTTGATTTTTTTTAAAGTTGCCAACATTTCTAGGCGTAACTATTTATGAGCTTTGAACAAAACTTTTGTAAGATTCAGTTAAATTTAGATAAATACTTGACATAAAGTTAACCAGGCCCTTTTTCAGTTAAAATCATGTTTTTTCTGCTTCATGTTTTTGGGGACAAATACAGAAATGTTCACACAAATTATTGTGATATGTACTGTTCCTGTATAAACACCCTGGCTCTTTTTTTTATTTTGACACAAAGTCTCTCTTAGTCGCCCTGGTATTGAGTGCTGTGTTGTCACAGCTCACAGCAACCTCAAACTCTTGGGTTCAAGCGATTCTCTTGGCTCAGTCTCCCACGTCCCTGAGACCATAAGAACCCCCCACAATGCCTGGCTATTTTCAGAGACAGGGTCTTGCTCTTGCTCAGGCTGGTCTCGAACCCTCGAGCTCAAACAATCCACCCGCCTTGGCCTCCTAGAACACTGGATTACAGGTCTGAGCCACTGTGCCCAGCCAAAACATCCTGAATCTTTTAATTTTTTTATTTTTACTTATTATTTTCTGAATCTTCTAGTTTTTATTTTCTCTTTTCAAGATGTTGATGTTTCTGCATTGTGACAGTGCTGAATGCTGTTCACAGTGCCACCTGCCAGCCAGAGCAGAACCAGAAATCTTAGACTGAAGTTCAGGAAAGCATACTTGGCCTTAACATAAAGAGACACACACTAACTCTGAGAGCGGTGTATCCACCAACTGGTATGTTTTGCCAAGAACTGAGGTTCCAATCACAGAGAGCAGCAGAAGTCGTCATCAGGAATGTAGACGGATTTCTGAGTTGAGTATGGGATTAAAACCCAAAGCCCTTGGTCTATTCCAACCTAAGATCCTATAATTTTATCTTTCACCAATAAATTTTGCATAGTTTCTCAAAGTTTTTAATGAACTCTGTGCATATAATCTCATTGATTTTTTTTAAAAAGATCCCTTTTTCCTGACTTTATAATAAATGAAAATAAAAAGAGACAATCTAGACTGAAGAAAGATGGCAGAATAAAAGCAAAATAGAGCCTCTTTCCCTTCAATATCTAAAATTTGAATAAAAATAATGAAAACCAGCAAAAATCAGCAGTGGGAAGCAAAGGTGTGAAGGGCAGTTCAACACCATGGGCTGCACAAAGTCAGGGCAGACAATAGCCTGAGAGGCTAAAGAGAGAGTTCTCTTCTAAAGTCCAGTTTCTAATCCAGTGCTTACACTTGGCAGCCTTGAATTACCAAAAATTGAGAATGTGTATCAGAAACTCCAAATCTAGCCAGGCGCGGTGGCTCACACCTGTAATCCTAATACTCTGGGAGGCCAAGGCAGGAGGATCATTTGAGCTCTAAAGTTCAAGACCAGCCTGAGAAAACCAAGACCCCAATCTCTACTAAAAATAGAAAACTTAGCTGGGCTTAGTGGTGGGCATCTGTAGTCCCAGCTACTCAAGGAGACTGAGGTAGGAGAATGGCTTGAGTCCAGGAGTTTGAGGTTACTGTGAGCTAGACTAAGGCCAAGGCACTCTAGTCCGGGCAACAGAAAGAGAGTCTGCCTCAGAAAACAAACAAACAAACAAAGAAAAAAACCCTCCAAATCTGCAAAGAAGCAAACTAGCAGGACATGCTGTTTCCCCTATAGAACAGGCTAATAAGAACATGAATCCAACGCACTGGGGCCCAAAGAAGACATTAGGAAACAAGAGAATGATCTGAAAAGGTGCATATTTATTGTCCTGTAGAAATAAATGAAAGCCCAAAACAATATTTTATGGGACTGATAAATAGATAAAAATATCAGAAAACTGAATAGAGAGCAGCTCAGATGAAATTGAGAGACATAGAAAAAATCAGGGGGATTTCACAGTGAAACACATGTAGAAAACCAAAGCAGTCTCAGCCTGCTTGTTGTTGCTGACATGGAGAATCTACGCACAGGACAGACTAAACACCCAAACAGAAAAATCGCTCTGATAAATGCAGGCACGAATCTGAGGATTGAAAGAGCACACCGTGATCCGAGAGACACATACACTCCTGGGTAGCTCTGAGATATTTCCTGATGAACTTCTTGGACTTCCAGAAGTCCTGGCCTGGGGCTGAAAAGGAAGGTGCACGGGGCGGCCGGGCTTTCACTGCCAGGGTGTAACAAAGCACCTTTTAGAATTTCTGAGGGCAGGAAAGGGTGACTCCAGAATATTTCACCCATCCAGAGTGAGTGCAGTGTGAATGTCACAGATGAATGTCCTGACCCACCGCAGAACCCAGGGAGCACACATCCACGTTAAACTCTAGAGAAAAATTATTCAGTGCTGAATAAAAACTTGGCGGTGGACAGGCCAGGGTAAAAAAAACCTCATGGATTTATCATTCATTTGAACACGGAACTGATGATATTGAATAATTACGGGAGTAGGGCTTCCACAACAGGATGTGAATATTATAAACAGTGATATCGTAAAAATAGTGATGGAGCCAAAATTGCAAGGTGAGAGGAAAGAGCTGCGAGGAAGTCCAAGTCTAAAAATTTACTCATTTTTCATATCCATGAGTCATTCAATACTGTCTAAAATCAAGACCTGTTGCTAGAAAAATAATGACTCCAACCTCTCAACATTTTTCATGATATCTTTTCTTAACCTTATTTCCCCCAAAGGGAATTTTTAAGGAAATCATTTTCTCCTGTAGTAAAGAACACTTAACTAAAAGGCAGCAATTCCTCCAGCTTTACTTTGGTTTTATTTTTCTAATGTTAATCAAAGCAGTATTAATCTATTATATGATTGAGAATAGAATGTATAAAACGCTCACACATCTGTGAAGATATTTCCTCCCATCTACGGCTGTCTCTTTCTCTTCCAATCTCTTTAACACTTTCCCCTTCCTTTCCTCCCTTCTCCTTTTCAAATAGCAAACCCCGATTTTCACACAGATATCCATCTTTCCACCAGGTAACCTGCACACTTCAGGGGCTCTGAACTCAGCTCCAGCTCCAGGGGGCCCTGATGGTCTGAGGATGTTCCCATTCCTCCTGGAACTCGAGGAAACCAGCCAGAGAGCCGCACATTCCTGGCACAGGATCTGGAATAGCTTGTGACCCAGCCGAAGCTGATATAACTCAAGGGAAGGTTGGATGGAGATTACTGGGAAAGACCTTCTCAGTCCCCACCCCCATCAACATACATCTACTGCAGAATAAAGCAGCAAATCATAAGAAAAATATGTCTCACGAGTGAGACTTACCCGCTCCTTGGGTGGGGAAGAGATCTGGAAGGCTGAACTCACCATCTTTTTTTTTTTTTTTTGGGCTGGGGCTGGGTTTGAACCCAGCACCTCCAGCATATGGGCCAGTGCCCTACTCCTTTGAGCCACAGGCACCGCCCTCCACTATCTTTTATAGGCTGAGGTATCCCTCCCCCAGCGGGATTGGCTGCTGCCTCCTGCCTTTGGGGTAACTCACAGGTTAGTGTTACATAGCAAACCTAACCTTATCATCATTATTATTGTTGTTATTTTTAACTTCAAATTTATTAAACGATTAGGTCATAGTGTTTGCATTTGTTAGGTGAGGTCTCCGTTGTAGTTGCGTCCCACACCCGGGGGTGTGCCATGTATCCTTACATTGTGCCCATCAGGTGGGAGCACACTCATCCCCTCCTCCCCTCTCCCCCTCAGCTTCACAGCTTTTAAAAGAGATTTATCAAAGGAGGTTCCCTCTCTCCCTCTGAACCTGGAGCTACTATAGGCAATTTTACCCCTGCAAGTGAAGCTAGCTTGAGACTTAGGCCCCATAGCACTGAGAGTCCCAGGGAAAGCAAGCTAGACCAGGCCTACCTGTCTCTGGATGTCAGGCACACAAATCAGCACACTCCCATGTGCTAAAGCAATTCAATCCAGCTTTATACACATTTTTGGAGCTGAAAACATTGTACTCGATATCTACTTAAAGTGATGTGAAATACCATTCATCTAATGATAATCATTTTGGATGAGTATAAAAATTCCTATTTTTACTCTTCTCCTTTGCTTAAACATGGGCTGTTTCATTTTTCAAAACACAGAAATCATTATTTTTGCATATTACGTTGTTAAACATAAAAATAAGATGTACTCATTATACAAAAGAAAACTCAGACTTTCTCTGCCAAGTACATAGAATCAGAGAAAGAGAAAGAATCTCTCTGATAAAAAAATGTAATAAAAGCAATTTTAGAAATAACATCTTCACTATGCTAAAAAGTTTAGGTACCATCTCGGTTATTGTTCACAGCCTGTCTGTGGAGTAGTCTGCATTAGAAGCTCCATTTTATGGACAAATACCTCTCTCGTCCTTCTGCAGTTGTCTGAAATTCCTTTGAAAAGAGACAGTCTTTAATAAAATAATTAAAGGTCAAAGGCCTAAACATATATATAAATGGGGAAATTAATACAGTCATTGTTTAACGACGGGGATATGTTCTGAGAACGATATGGTAGGCGACTTCATTGTGTGAAGTAAGTAAATACTCTTAGAAACTCCGACGGGCCAGCCTGCGCCCTCCAGGGCTCCCCGCAGGGGCGTATCACTGTGCGGCAGACGGCAGGCAGAGAGGATGTGCAGTGACAATGTGGTGTGTGTCTTATGTGGCTGCCATCACGTATGTCGTCTGTCGTTGGCAGAAACCTTAAGCAGCACGTGACTGTCTATGCACAGGAGAAATGTCCCTCAAAATGTAAACAAAAGTGGCTTATCTTATCTTTGCTTGTTAGGCCCCAGGATTAAAAGACTGGAAACCATTCACTCTTAGAATTGGGGGGTGACTGGGATTTCTAAATCTTGCAAAAAAGAAAGACCCAGATTTTTCCCTGGGAGCTGCCACCATATAAAATTGGACCACTGGCTTCCTTTTGGCTGGCGATGCCATCTTCCAATAATTCACCAAAATGACAAACACAAAGGGGGAGAGGAGAGATGCCTGACACGTGTTCTCTAGGCCTTCTAGAGAACATGGAGTTGTTTTTTGGGTCACACACGCGGGAATCTCCAAGTAAAGGTGACATTGTAGACATCAAGGGAATGCTACTGTTCAAACGCATGCCACACAGATGCCACCATAGCAACACCGGTGTCACCCAGCATGTTGTTGGCATTGTTGTAAACAAGTTAAGGGCCAGATTCTTGCCATGAGGATTAATGCTGGTATTGGGCATGTTAAGCACGCTCAGAGCCAAGGTAGCTTTATAGAATGCATGAAGGAAAATGATCAGAAAAAGAAGGAAACCAGAGAGAAAGGTACCTGCGTTCAGCTGAAGCGCCAGCCAGCTCCACTGGGAGAAGCCCACTGTGAGACCAACGGAAAGGAGCCTGAGCTCCTGGAACCAACTTTCTATCAATTCATGGCATAATAGGTGTAAAAAATAAAAGACTACTGTAAAAACATTTCTCTTCATTGAGTAGAAGTGTGGTGTCCCTTTCCCCAAAGAAATATTTAAAGCAAATTTCAATAGTGTTCTTTAAAAAATTTAAAAAATTTTTTTAATTTAAAATAATTTGGTTAGAATTATAAGCAAAATTATAAATTTTAAAAATTTAAAATAATTTGGTTAGAAGTATAAGCTCCAAAAAGGTGAGAATGGAGTCAGCTTTATTTAATGTTATGTACCCAGCACCCGACATGGTACCTGGTATATAGTGGGTGCTCAATAAATGCTTAGAGAAAGAGAAAGGGGGGGGGACGGGAAAAGGAAGGAGGATGGATTGGTTGTTTTTGGCTTCTCTCAGGATTCACTCACCTGATCTTTCTCCGACATGATGGTGCCTTTAAAGGATCTTGCCCTCTGGCTTGGCGCCTGTGGCTCAATCGGCTAAGGCACCAGCCACGTACACCTAAGATAGCGGGTTCGAATCCCCAGCCCGGGCCTGCCAAACAACAATGATGGCTGCAACCAAAAAATGGCCGGGCTTTGTGGCGGGCGCCTATGGTCCCAGCTACTTGGGAGGCGGAAGCAGGAGACTCGCTTGAGCCCAGGAGTTGGAGGTTGCTATGAGCTGTGATGCCATGGCACTCTACCCAAGGGGATAGCTTGAGGCTCCGTCTCAAAAAAAAAAAAAAAAGGATCTTGCCCTCTTCCTCCATTTTTCTTTCCAGTGGCAGGAAGACACGGGATGGCATGAGCTTGAACTGCCATCTCAGACAGGGAAAGGGAAACTGTTTGGAAAATGACAAAATAGCAAGATGAAATCCTAGCTACGTCCCAGTTAACGCCCTAGACTGCCTCCCGGCCACTTCTTCACGGGAGGAAGGTGTCTGTCTTGGTTAAGCTGTCAGATTTTAGGGTCTCTTTGAAGCAGCCACCTGATTCTTGACTAGGGACAGCCAAGTACTGACACATTGTAATAGAAAACATAGTTGCCAGGATGATAAAATAGTTGGCATTTTCTTAATTATTTTTATTATTTTTAAATATTTGATTTCTAGAAATTCAATGGGTTTAAGAGGATTTGCTGGGTCATAGGATTAAAACCTCCAGGAGACTCTGGGTCCCAGGAGCAGGTGGACCCCACGGTTAAGCAGACATCTGGAGAACTCAGTCTCTCCACCTCTTGTGGCTGCTTCTCTCCATATTGTGTCACCTCCTAGGCAGGACCGCTCTGTGGGATAAACTCCGACAGCTCCTGGCTCACATGCTTTAAAGACAGCAGTTCCAGTGGGAAAAGAACTCCTCATCCCCAGAGTTCCTGCGAGAGTCCCAGAATAACCTTCATTAGACTCTCACTGGATCATGTCACCTCTGAACCCCTGTGGCCCAGGGTTCAGGCCTAGGACATGTGCTCAGTCTTGGAGCTGGGGGCAGATCAGCTTTATCTGAGCCACATGCAGCAGGAGCAGGAAAGGAGAGATTCCCCATGACAGCTCTGGGTCTCCTCTGAGAAGGAGAGATTTGCAGACAGCAGCACCTGGCTGGCCACTGTAACCCACCTACTCCTTAGCTCATCAAATACTGATTAAGCACCAGCAATGAGCCTGGTGTTTTCTCCTGTGTTAGGGGTGCAGAGGGAAGGACACAGATACACCCCTGCCCTCTGCCTGAGTCTATTTGGGCTGTATGACCAGGCACCAAGGACCAGGAGCTTCCCAACAACAGAACTTTATATCTCATAATCCTGGAGGCTGGGAAGCAAGGTCAAGTGCCAGCAGTTTCAGCGTCCAGCGCAGACATAAGTGAAGCCTTCTGGCTGTGTCCTCCATGGCTGAAAGGAAGGTCTGTTAATATGACTGCTCTCCAAGGCCTACCATGTTTCCCCCAAAATAAGACCTACCCCCAAATTAAGCCCTGGTAGGATTTCTATGCATTTGTTAAATATAAGCCCTACCCTGGTAATAAGACCTAGTGATGGGTGTGGCTATGCAGATACCCTGTCTCTAAGCCGGTTGGTCAATGCACACACCATGAATTTCAGCGTGGAGCGATAAGGAAGACGGGAATACCTTTTATCTGCCACAGCTCCTTTCTCCTAGCCATTCGCACTTGTGCAGGTGTGCATGTGGTAACCGCAGTTGCAGGCATCCTATTGCACACGTGCAAACGGCTAGGGGAAAGGAGTTCACGTGTCACTAGTGCCAGCCCCACCAACAAGGTTGGCTCCCCCTGTCAGGTTCCAGGAGAAGATGACTTAACTGTATTTGAAAAAATGTAGGTTGTTGTATTATACTTAATAAAAATAAGACATCCCCTGAAAATAAGCCCTGGTGTGTCTTCTTGAGAAAAAATAAATATTAGACAGTGTCTTACTTTCAGGGAAACATGGTAATAAGGAAACTAATTCCATTCATGAGGGCTTCACCCTCGTGATCTACTCACCTCCAAATGTCCCACCTCCTAATGCCACTGCCTTGGGGGTGAGGATTCAACATATAAATTTGAGGGTGACACACATGTTCAGTCCATTTTACCCTCCCAGAAAAGTTCTTTGCATTCAGTAATGATGGATTCGTTTCTTGTGTCCTCTTAAAAAGCTTATGTGTGACTTCTTCTTCTGGAGCATAACAAAATTAACTGGGGCTTTAGAAAAATCTTTAGGTTCACAAAGAGGTGATTTGGGGCTTCTACGTTGTGGGAGGCAGGCGTGCGCACAGGCTGAGTAGGGCTTTGATTGTGAGGAGAGGAGGGTCTATCAGGGGCCAGGAAATGTAGCAGTCATGACCAACCAGCTTAAAGACAGATGGAAGAAAAAGTATCCAATGTACACAGCCCTTTTATG
>CAUYQV010050080.1:0-33613 GCA_963574575.1 Galagoides demidoff | reverse complement strand
GTGGACTGCTTGAGCTTAGGAGTTTGAGACCAGCCTGAGCAAGAGCGAGACTCCGTCTATACTAAAAATAGAAAAACTAGCTGGCCGTGGTGGTAGGCTCCTATAGTCCCAGCTACTGGGGAGGGTGAGACCAGGGGATTGCTTGAGCCCAGGAGTTTGAGGTTGCAGTGAACCGGCTAACACTCCAGCCAGGAGCAACAGAGTGAGACTTTGTCTCAAAAAAAAAAAATTAAGCAAATTAAAAATTGATTTTCTCAGTCACCCTGGCCATATTTCAAATGTCCAACAGCAACACGTGGCCAGTGGCTACACTACTGGACCTACACAGAACATTTTTATTATCACAGTTTTACTGGACAAAAATTTTTTATACCTTCATTTGACTGGTGGTTACACGGGTCTCATTTGTTACAACTTATCAATTCATATATTCAAAAACTGAATATTTTAAAATATATAAATTATACTATAAGGAAGTAGATGATAAATTGTTTTTAAGAGAAAAGGCTGCTTACCATAAACTGTTCTCCAATACAAAAAGAACGACTCTAAAGTTAAATGACTCAGAAGGTAACTAACAAAAGGACGTCAGAGAGAAGTGGGGGCTGGGAAGAGAGGTTCGGATAGGGCATCTCGGGGCACACAGAAGACAGGAGAAAACTGCCTTGATTGACAGAAGTGACTGGCAAGGAAAAGCGTGAGACCTGGAAAAAATCCCTACGGAACACGCCCCTCTAGGGGCAACTGAGTCCTGGGGAAGAAATATGACACATAAAGGTTCTGGAAGATGTCTTTAGGAAAAGTGAACCATTAAGCCAAGTTTCAGAGAGAAACAATTTCACTGGGCCAGCAGAGAAAACCGAATGCTCCCAGGGTTCCAGAAAAAGCCGTAAACACAACCAGTGCCTGGAACCTGGAATGAAATCGCAGAGAAGCCGATCTGTTTGCCCAGCCAGTTTAACAGCGCGGGCCTGGTATCCTGGGAACAGACTCTTTATAGGATTGGTGTTTCATACAGTAGTTTTGATCTCAAAAACAGATGTCTGGACCTGCATTGTTTGGAAGAGGCTGCAACCAAAACAATAGAAAATCTATAAGTGAATGGTTGGCATCCTGGTTCAAAAGTGTCCAACCTGCATGCAGCCCACCGGGCCTCATGATAATTTTGTGAGGAGTTTTTTGCTCATCAGCTTAGTGTTTTACTGTGTGGCCCGAGACAACACTTTTTCTTCCAATGTGTGGCAGAACAGAAAAAGGGTTGGACACCCTTGGAGCAGATGAAAACCTACAAGACACCTTCTTGTGAATTTCATGGCTTGGCTTAGTGGGTCACTTTTCCTTGTTGATACCGCTTGAGGAAGGCAGACTGGCAGGTAGATGGTGTCACTGTAAGGACCAAGAAAAATAAATCATTCCCTATTCCCTAGAGAGAGCTTTGGGGAAGAAACATTGAAGAAAATGATTACCAGTGTCTTTTTCATGAATACCCGTAAGCCCTGTCTGGTCAACAGGCATTACCCTGCCAGGAAAGTCACCCAACAGCAAACTAACATAGGTAGTAATACGAACAGAGTCTTTTCACATGTGTATGTGCTTTTGCCACACAGACATTTCTGTTGTCTCGAAATGACATTGCACATCTAGTTGCCACCTGCTGTTTATAAGGCCTACACCTAACTAACAAGCAAGGGCAGGTGGCTTTCACCTCTGGAATGTTTTTTGTCTGTTTCTCCTTCGGTTCTCACAGCATAGCTCTGACTCATCATTTCTGAGAAGGATTATTGCAGCAACCTCCACGCCGACCTTCTTACCTCCAGTCCCACCTCCTGGTATGCACTGCCCAGCTCAAAGCCAGAGGGTGCATCTGAAGGACAATCCTGCCCATACTTTTAAAAACTTTCCCTGCTCTGACAAACAATAATGTCTCAATGTAACACATACGCTGGTTCGGGCCTTCACTGTCTCCACCGCTTCTGCCCAGAGCACCCCCTATGTCTCCCCAGGTGGTTAACGTTCCCTCATCTGTTACACCTGCACCCAGGTGTCATTCAGCAAAAGCCTTCCCTGAACCACTGGGTCACCCGAGTTGCCTTTCTCTTCCTTCACTCTTATAGCTGAACTTATCGGATTATTAACATTATGTGTTCAGGTCTCCTTTCTATTCCTTCAAGAAAGATGCATTTTATTCATTTTTGTAATACTTAGTACATAAACCATTGATCTAAACATAGTAAGAAAATCTAAAAATATAACAATGTCAAAATCAGACAGTTGGCCTTTGGTATCCACGAGGGATTGGTTCTATGAACTCCTATGGATATTGAAATCCTTGGATGTTCAAGTCCCTGATATAAAACAGTGATGACCTTCCATATAATCCTCCCTCACCCTTCTGTATGTAATACTTTAAAGTCACTTGAAGATTACTTATAATACCTAAAACAATGTAAATATTTTTATACACAGTAGAATCTTCATAGTGGACCACCTCCCTACACTGACTACCTCAAGTTGACTAATTTTCATAGACCAACATGCACTGTATATAGTCAATGGAAGTTTCTTTTTTTGTTGTTTATTAAATCATAGCTGTGTACATTAATGCAGTCATGGGGTACAATGTGCTGGTTTTATATACAATTTGAAATATTTTCATCAAACTGGTTTACATAGCTTTCACGGCATTTTCTTAGTTATTGTGTTAAGACATCTATATTCTACACTTAGAAAGATTCCCTTTTAAGATGGACCATGGGTGTGGTCCCAAGTTTCTTATGTTGACCAGTTAGTTACAGTCTCTTGGGTGATCACCTTATAGAGGTTCTGCTATAATACCTAAAAGCTATGTAGATAATTGTTATAGTACATTGTTTAGGGAATAATGACAAGAAAAACATCCGTACATATTCATTTCAGATGGAATTATCATTTTTTCCCTGACTCCTAGTTATATTATACAGACTCCTAGTTAAATGTGAATATTAAACAACAAATAATTTTTTAAAGTACGTGTTCTAAATATTGCATGGGACATACTAGAAAAAAACATTATGTATCTGAAATCCAAATTTAACTAGGCATTGTATATTTTACGTGACAATTCTAAATAGAAATTCTCAGAACCAGGCATGGTGGCATGTGCCTATAGACCCAGCTACTCAGGAGGCTGAGGTAGGAGTGTCACTTGAGGCCAGGAATTCAAGGCTTCAGTGTACCACGATGGCATCTCTGAATAGCTACTACCCTTTACATTGCTCTGGGCAATATGGTGAGACTTCTTCTCAGAAAGGAAGGAAGGAGGAAGGAAGAATGAAGGAGATTTTCAGAGACTTTAAAAAATTATTTAAATTATTTATTGATTTAGGTGACTTTTTCAAAGCTATGAAGTACCCTGGGTTTCATAAGTTTCTATTTTCTTAGGCTGATCAAAACTCAGATTCTAAACCTATATTTGTATCAAGTCTTTTAAAGACAAAACGTTAGATTTGCATTTACATTATTTATAATCTCTATAAGAAAATTCTAAAATTCTAAGTGTTTTGGGTTTAAAAATAAAGTTTTAAATTG
Organism: Galagoides demidoff; assembly: GCA_963574575.1. Lineage (NCBI taxonomy): Eukaryota > Metazoa > Chordata > Mammalia > Primates > Galagidae > Galagoides > Galagoides demidoff. Next base: position 30,046 of record CAUYQV010050080.1, on the reverse strand, counting down.
AAATAAAAATTCTTAATTTTATGATCTCAAAAGAGCTAATGTATAAGTCTAACCTTCTATTGGATATAAACATCTGTGTTCTTAAATAAAGTTAAAAATTTTTGAAACGTTTATAAATGTCCCATGAGCTCTAAAAACTCCCCATCCATTGAAAAGAGATGAATTTAATGGAAAAAGTACTGGGCTGGGAGTTCGGAAACCTCACTTCAGCCCCACCTTAGTCATTAGCTTGAAATATGAACTTGGACATAGCACGTAACTCATTCCTCTCATTTATGCTATGAAGAGTGACTTTTAAAGGATCTTGAGGCTGTTCTCCAACTCTAACAGTTTATAACTGTATGAAGCCAAAGACGTGGGTCCTGGTATGCTGAAATTAGCAGGGGCTCTGTGTCAGCAGGTCTGGCCCTCTTCCCGCACCTGCTAGAAAACCCGCATATATCAAGTACACTTGGCCTCCAGGGCTAGCAGAAAAATCTCCATGTACCTCATTTTTTAAGGCTCTGGGCTACACATTCCTTTTAAGGTTCATCTCACTTTGCTGAAATAAACAATGACTACAGACAAGGGAAAGTCTGAATCCACATGTTGGGTTCCCTCTTGGCCTGCACCACCCAGGAGGAGAGAAATCCTTCTGATTTCCGAGTTTTGGTCCAGATAACTATATATTTTTTTCTCTTTTTAGAAAACAGACACTGGGAATGAATGCCTGCCTGCAGGTAAAGTCCACACTGCAAAAGGGATGTAGATTTCAGTAACAATATCAAAGCACAAGGTGGTAACTCCAGTGTTTACTTATGAAAAGTCATGTTGTTACATCTGATCTCTCTGACCCTTGTTTTATTTTCTCAACACATTTTAGAGGGCATCTTCTAACAGCCATTACCTTTGCTTTCCCATTAGGGTTCAATGTCAGTTGTAGTAAATTGGTTAATAACTTCTTACTAACACCTAACACCTTACATGAACATTCTCCAACTCACATGTTTACCTTGATACCAGTAAGCACATCACACTGACTGCTCTGGAAGGTGGACAGAAACAAAAGGATCTTTCTACCGCAGAGTAGCTCCACTCATATGCACTAAGAAAGATAGAGAGTAGTCTGGGACATTCATATACACTAGGAAAGACCTACAGTTGCCCACATAGGTTGATTATCTCTTTTTCAGTATCATAGAGGCATATTTTGTCACTCAACTTATTAAATATCCATATGAGACCATTTAAAACTAGAACAAAATGCTCTACAAATTACTTGTACTATTCACCAGCTTTTTACTGAGTAAAACATCATGTTTAAGGTGGTGACCCATGGTAAGACCTAGAACACAGACAGCATCTGCCCTGAGAAACTCATGCAGGCATCCTCAAACTACGGCCCACGGGCTACATGTGGCCCTCCTAGGACATTTACCCAGCCTGCTGGGTGTTTTTGCCACCGCTGCCTATCCTGCTTAGCAGCCGACTAGTCCCAGAGCCTGCAGTCCAGCCCTCCAACGGTCTGAGGGACAGTGAACTGGTCCCCTGTTTAAAAGGTTTGAGGACCCCTGGTCTAGCTAAAGAAAGAAAGAGCTTTATGAATATGCATCAGAAGAGAGAAAGTCTTTCCTTTAAAAAGTATAGCTTCTAGAGCTACTGATACACAGTAGAACTTCCATAGTCAACCACCTCCCTACATGGACCACCTCCTTAAGTTGACCTAATTATCATAGGCAAGACTTGCACCACATGTATGTATTAGATCACTATGTAGACCATCTCTCTGTTGACCAGTTTGCTAAAGTCCCTTGGGTGGTCAACTCAAAGAGGTTCTTATGTTACTAATCAAACTAGTTGTAGGGAAATAATGAGAACCCATCCAGAACATAGAAAGTCAAGTTGTTCTATATAGTAGGTAAGTATGAAGAAAATGTTTCTGGGAATGTATTGTGCTCTGTGTTAGTCTGGGTCAAAATGAACCTTTATCTAGATCTGATATCCTTTTATTCTCTAAATGAATGGTATTTATTCATAACATGGAGGCATAAACAAAATCTTAATCAAACAATAATGCATTGAGGCATTTCTAGGCAGAGATCTCTTTCCCAAAAGGGAAGAAAAAGCTACAGTCTAGTGGTTCTTCAAAAAGTTAAACATAGAATTAACATCTGACCCAGATGCATTCTTAGATAAATACCCTGAACAAGTGATAACAGGGATTCAAACAGATACTTGTATGTGAAATATTCATAGCAGCATTATACCTAGTAGTCCAAATGTGGAGGTCATCCCTTGTCCACCACAGATGAATGAATAAACAAAACATGGCACACACATTCAGTGGAATACTATTCTGCCATAGAAAGGGATGACATTCTGGTATATGCTACAACATGGATGAACACTGAAACATTGTTCAATGTTGAAGTGAACAATGAGTTCACGTAAGTGGAATAAGCCAGACACAAAAAGATAAACATTGCATAATTATCCTTCCTTGGAATATCTAGAATAGGCAATTTTAGAGAGACAGAAAGATTAAAGTTACCAGGGTCTGAGGACAGAGAAGAATGCAGAGTTATTGCTTAATAGGTATAGAGTTTATGTCTCAGGTGATGAAAAAGTTTTGGAAATTGATAGTGGAGACAGTTACATAAAATCTGAATATAATTAATGCCAGTGAATTCAATTTTTTAAAATGGTTAAAGTGACAAGTTTTATATTATATATAGTTTACTATAATGAGAAAAAAGTGAGGGTTGAGTCTTACTTATTTATTTATTTGTGGTTTAGCAAGCCCAGGCTGGGTTTGAACCCACCAGCCCAGGCACATGTGGCCAATGCCCTAACCACTGAGCTATGGGTGCCCAACCGGTTGAGTCATTTTTAATTAATATGGGGGAAGGATGGGAAGTTTGCAAACTTTTAGCACTCCATGCAAACTCTAGGGATGCTGATGAAAGGGAGTAAGTCTACCACTTACCAGCCTGTGGAGTAATTGGGTCTTGATTCCTCAAAGGGAAATCAAATGGGGCGAGGTGGGGAGAGAGTGTACTTCTGTTCCTAGCAGAACAGAAGAGAATGGCATGGTCATTCTTCCTAGTGGCTCCCCTCCTACCCTCATTCTAAAGAGCTAGCTAAGTGACACCCTTAGATTGCTTATGTTAAGCAATCCTCTTGCCTCAGCCTCCCAAGTAGCTGAGTAGCCGGGACTACAGGTGCCCACCATAATATCTGGCTTATTTTCCTTTTTTTTTGTTCTTGCTCAGACTGGTCTTGAACTCTTCAGCTCAAACATTCTACTTGTCTTGGCTTCCCAGAGTGCTAGGATTACAGGCATGAGCCACTGTGTCTGGATGGGTTTTCCTAGTTATAAAATCATGTCATCAGCAAAAGTGATAATTTGACCTCTTCTTTCCCTCTTAGATACCCTTGATTTCCTTGTCTTGCATGATGATCTGGCAAGGACTTCCAGCACTATGAGGAACATAAGTGGAGACAGAACTAGTGGGAATGCTTTTAATTTTCTCCCATTCCATATGATGACACTAAGGATTTTCACATATGACTTTTATAATTTTGAGGTAAGTCCTATCTATGCCAATTTGTTAAGTGTTCTTATCCATAAAAGGATGCTGAACTTTGCCCAATGTTTTTTCTGGATCTATTGAAAGGATCCAGTTTATAGTAACCCAAACAGCATGGTACTAGCACAAAAACAAAGACATAGACCTATGGCTCCCAACAGAGAACCCAGACATGAAATCATCCTCATGGTCCCATCTGAGTTGTGACCAAACAGATAAAATTATACACTGGAGAAAAGAATCTCTGTTCAATAAATGGTGCTGGGAACACTGGATAGTCACATGTAAAAGACTGAAATAGGATCCATACCTCTCACCACTCACAAAAATTAACTCACGATAGATTAAAAAAAAAAAAAAACTCCTAAAGGGAGGAAATCATAAGAATTCTAGAAAAAAAATGTTGGAAAAACTTATAGATATCATCCTAGGCAAAGAATTCTGGAAGAAGACCTCCCAAAGCAATCTCAGCAATAACAAAAATAAAAAAATGGGACCTGATCAAATTAAAAAGTTTCTGCACAGCAAAATGCCAAGGATACAGTCAAAAAGGGCAAATAGACAACCCATGGAAGGGAGAAAACATTCAGACGGTGTACATCTGATAAAGGGCTGATGACTGGAATCTACAAAGCAGCAGCACATCAGCAAGAAACCAAACAGCCCCATTAAAAAGTGGGCAAAAGACACGGTCGGAAACTTTTCAAATGAAGATGTGCTAATGGCCAACATGCTTGTGAAAATATGCTCACCGTCTCTAATCATTAAGGAAATGCAAATCAAAACCACAGGGAGGTATCACCTAAACTCCAACAAAAATGGTTCATATTCAAAAGTCCCAAAACAACAGATGTGGGTGTGAATGTGGAGAGAAGGGAACTCTTATACACTGTTGGTGCAACCCTAAACTGGTGTAACCTCTATGGAAAATTGTATAGAGATGCCTCAAAGAACTTAAAGAAGACCTCCCATTTGATCCAGCAAACCCACTGCTGGGTATATACCCAAAGGAGAAAAAGATCGTTTTATAAAAAGAACAACTGCACTCTAACGCTTAGAGTAGTACAAGTCACAATTTCAAAGAAACAACCCAAGTGCCCATCAACATATGAATTATACCTGCACAAAAACAAAGTGTGTAAACAAAATGTGTGTACCCCCTGATAGTTCAAAACAACAAACAAAAACTACTGCTAAGTGGATGGTGTCCTTGAAGGGGTTTAAGCAGAGAGGTGATACTATCGATTATTCTATGTGCATTTCTAGAGATCATCAGATTATTTCAAAGTACTCTCACAGGTATACTTCCATTTCATGAGCACTGAAATCACAAAAGGTATATGGGTATTTGTTTTAGCCTCATTTTATGTAAATACACTGAGCTTTAAGATACGTTCTTATTTGTATCCCTACCTTTTCTCAAAGATAATAAAAGATTGAGTTGCAAAAATAAAAATATATATACTGTTAAAAATCCAGGCCAGGTGCAGTGGCTCACATCTATAATCCTAGCATCCCAAGAAGCCGAGGCAGCAGGATCTCTTCAGGTCAAAAGTTCAAGACTAACCTGACTAAGAGCAAGACCCTGTCTTCACAAAAGAATACAAAAGATTAGCTGATCGTGGTGGCAGGTGCCTGTAGCTGCAGCTACTTGGGAGGCTGAGGCACATTCTTACATTGCAAATGTAGCACAAGTACCTTTAGCCTAAATTGGCCATTACTGTATACTCAAGTACTATTGGTCAGGGCTATATTTAAAACCCACAGGCTTTGTTTACTTTAGGGACACTCTAGTGATCAAAAGGAGAAAGGTTCTTGAAATGCAGCTTTTATTTGGAAGGCCAAGACCGCAAAGTGGATTGTTAAAATTAGGTAGCATAAAAATACGTAAGGACTTAGACAAAAGTTCAAATCATATATTACGTAGCAGGAGTCTGAAAAGAGGTTGGGTTTTGGCAAAGAAGTATGTTTTTGGACTCTGATCTACGCTTGGAGTAGTTTTTAAATAAGAACTTTGTTTTACTTTTAAATTTTGAATAACTTCCACCAAAGTCTCCAAAAAAATTGTCTGTCAGTAATTACTCTTGGCTATGATTGAGAGCCACAGACTCCTGGCTACCAAAAAACCATGAGGAACAAATGTTCATTTGCGCATTCTCCCGTTCACTTATTCATTCACGTAATTGCCAACAAATACCTGCCAGGAGTCTCATACATGCAGAATTGGTCTGCTTTCACATGCGATTAGGAGGGTAAATTCCAGCTGACAAAGACTGCTCTCAACTTTGAGTGATTTGCCAAGAAGTGCAGACCCTCTCTTGCTATCCAAGTTCATTAAAATAATCATAAATATCTTTCCAAAATATTAAAATCTACACTTACAGGGACCAGGGCTAAAGCATCATTTGACACGATTCATACCTTTTGAATTTCATTCTATTTGGACTCAGCAATACATTATTTATTCATTTCTAGGTCGCGAAGCTTGAGCAATATATTTTCCTTTTGGCTTTCGTTAATTTGTTTCATAAACAGCCTATTTCTTTTTTCCCCCTGAGCAGTAATGGCTGTGTATGACTGTTGCAATAAGGCAAGTTTTAAAAATGCAGATACGCAGTAGGTACGCTGTACAAGCTAATAAGAGAGCTTTGCCTTAAACGAACAAAAGGTTTCCTGTCAAATAATCTTAGTAACAGAGTGAGAAGCTCATGCAGGAGTGATTTTCAGTGGCTTAAAACTCAAAAACTTTGAGTTTTCACCTTTCATACATATGAAAAAAATAGAACATATGTTCTCCAAATCAGAATATAGTTCTCCATGACATTCCACAATGAGGAACCCCTGGCATCTGGGGAAGGACAATCCTTTATTGTGTAGGATAGTTCATGTATCAAAGGGTGAAGCGTTCTTACTATTTCTGACCTCCACCCACGGATGGCAATGGTGTCCCTATTGTCACTGTTACAATGAAAACACCTCCAAATAAGTCCAGAAGACCCCTATGGACATAGTAGTAGTCCAGATAAAGACCAATCTAGTGAAATTCTCCCATGTATACGTCCTCCATTTTTAAGGCAAGAAGAAAGCCAAAGAACAGAATTGCTTCCAAAACACTTTTTGTGGTCTAGTTCCACCTCAAGTATCTGCACGTGACCTTCCTTCATTACTAAAAAATGATTAAAAAGAAAAGAATATCCATAGTTACCTCTGAGCTCAGTGCGCAGTGGGAGAGAGCAGTATGTAATTCCTATTCTGCATTAGTTATTCTCATTCTTTGTGTTTTCACAGCAAACTCCAGTATTTTGTTACTAGGACTTTTAGTAATCAAACTACAGTGGTATACTAACTCAGCATTTATAACAGGGTCAGTGGTTGTCACTCCTCACAGAGATACCCATCAGGCCAAAGTCTCTGTTTGGGGACAACTACCTTGACTCTATCCCTTATGTATCAATTAAACAAAATTTTTGTATATCTCAATAAAAACACTCTCTTCACCAATGGCTTCATGTTACAGAACGTTTTATCTCTTAGCTAAGAACTAGTTGTTCCCCACTATCTCCTGTATTCATGACCCATTGAGTCAGGCAGGATGCCACCAGGCAGGCAGGCAGGCCGATAATGGCATGAAGGTCCAAGACACATATTTTATACATGGATCCAAATTTGGCAGTATCCCAGCAAAAGATTTATAGTATCTTGGAATTCCACAGCACACTCGTTGCAAATAATTCTTTTATTATCCTTCCATAAAATTTACCTCTAATGGTGATTTTAAAGAAAAATAAAGTCAATTGCAAGGTTCATGCAAGCATATTGATATTGGCAAGTATATATTACTTCCTTTGGGCATTCCAAATTTTGTCTAGGAATTTTATATTGAGAATCTGTGCTAGACCATCACAGGAGGAGGAAAAAGTATTAGATTAAGAAAAAAATCTTAGAGATTATTTAGAGAAGTAAAAATAACTGAAAAAGCTTGAAGTGGTAAGCAAATGTTTACTAATATTTGACTTTCTTCCTCTTCAGTTGATTTGTGTTTTACCTTTCTAGCCTACTACATTTTCTTTTTTATTAAGAGAGTCTCACTTGTCATCCTTGGTAGAGTGCTGTGGTGTCATAGCTCACAGCAACTTCAAACTCTTGGGTTCAAGTGATTCTCTTGCCTTACCATCCCAAGTAGCTGGGACTATAGGCACCTACCACACCACCTGACTATTTTTAGAGAAATAGTCTCACTCTGGCTCAGGCTGGTCTCGAACCTATAAACTCAGGCAATCCACCTGCCTCGGCCTCCCAAGTGCTGGGATTACAGGTATGAGCCACTGGGCCTGGCAGTACATTCCTTATTTTTCTTCCTTGGTATTCCTTTGCTTCCTGCTTCTAGTTTGGCCAAAAAAACACCTGCTGTGTAGTTGCTTTCTTTTTCTCATAGACCTAATTCTCTTCTTTCCCATCTCTAGATATTAGCATAAATCTATATCTATCCCACTTGCTTCCACAGTTGTTGTGCCCCTGTATTTGGCTGCTATCTCAAGTTGTAATATTACCATCTCCCATTCTCCATAATTTAGGGACCTCTCCAAAGCATCTTGTGTTCTCTCGTCTCATAACTGCATATCTTATTATAACAACGAACCAAAAGCCAGGACGTTGTCTTCTGATTTCTTTAATCCCAACAGTTTAGATTTAGCTTATGGACAGAACACACAACGGGCCATTCAACCAAGGCTTGTTCAAGTTTTGTTGAATCACCCAGATGATCCAATCTGTCCCTGCAGCTCCACAGGGATGTTGAAGATAAATGTGCTAATATGGAAGGAGTGCTTTTAGCTCTTATAAGAAACTCTATCAATCCAAGAGATTATTATTTCAGAGCAAAGGCCATCAAGCCATCTTCCCACAATTACTTATTTATAACTTTAGAAGCTTTTAGCAAAGCAAAAATCAGCATCTTCAATTAGGTCACCCAGGTTCCAAAATTATGAAGTATAGAAGCCAATAGGTAAACAGCAACTGATGGGAATAGCTCCTGTGAAAAAAGGTAGGCGGTGTGCAACCATATTAAGGAAGAGGCCGAAACGGATGCAGAATAATGACTGATCCCCAGGGAAGCTCTGTTGCAATGAACTTGGAGCCTCAGTTTTCTTGTATAAGAAAAAAGGAGAGGACTGAACCTCATGTTCTGAGTTTCTGTCCTGCTCTAACAATTCTGTGCTACTAGGCTGGCAAAATTACAAGTGATTAAAAAGTGTGCTGCCACATGGAAAACTAACGGAGCATTTGATGAAGTTCGGGAAGAGGATAATTCATAGACTCAGGGCAATATTTTTACCCAACATTCTAATTCAGATAACCAAGTCAACAAAATGCTACATGTAAATTAAATAAGCCTTCAGAGGATATCCAAAAAGACAGCAGTAAATATTTCTGGTATAAAGACATACAAACACACACACACACACACACACCCCAGCTCTGACCTGCATGTGCATGGGCGTGTCAGTACTGGGGAAGCACCCTGAAAAATGATGAGTTGTGTTTATAGAATCTAACCATATTCCACAGGAAGGCTGATCACAGAGTCTAGGAAGGGCTCCAACACTCTTAGCATGAGACAGAACTGTTCTTCTCAGAAGTGGCTGTGTTTCAGATAGTCTCAGTGTTAGAACTTCATCTTTGGAGATGCTTATTTACTTCTACGATGGCCCTAACAGGTTTGGTGGGACTCTATAAACAGCTATGAAGAGTTCGCTGGATGAAACTGTATACTCAGTGCATGAAACTGCTATTAAAATAGCCTTTCAGAATTGGGTATTAGAATAAATGAAGTAATAAAAGGTAGAGAGAGTGAGAAAGGCAGGCAGATAGACACATCCCAACTGTGTGTGTGTGGGTGGGAGAATCCAGGGCAGTTCACATGCTCAAAAGAAAGTGAACTCTCCTGCAGTTCTTGCTGACGAGCTACACAGATAAGAGAAATCAGGAAGTGTTTCTTCTAGAAGCACTTTTGCATGAATAGAATGCAAAAAAGATCTCATGACAGAATGCAGAGTTTTAGTGTCCTAAGAAACCCCAGGAGTTCAAACTTGGTAAGGCAAAAAAAAAAAAAAGGCATATTGGAATCCAGTCAGTGTCAAATATTTTTCAAAAAGAACATAATCAATACTTATACTGTTTTGACTATAGTCACCATGGAGATTTTGTGATTTTTAGAACACAGAGAAGAGCCTGAAATTTTAATGTTTTTAAAAGGGTCAGTGGGTTAATGAAAGAAAAAAAAAAGAGAGAGTAAGAATTCTGATGGCATTCAACCTTCTGTACCGGAGTGATTTTCCCAAGGTCTCCTGGTTACTTGGTGTCTTAGACACAGAGCTAGACACCCAGCTTTTTTTGACAGTGTACCATTCAAAAATGAATAAGCACCACCTAAGTGTGAATTAAAATAAAATCTTAAGCTCCTCCTACCTAACTGAATGGACACCCCCGGGTCAAGAGGATACCCTAAAACTGAGTTACTGGCCAAAAGAAGGGGTCAGACAAGGCTCATCATGCCCTTCTCCCTTGGAGATATCCTTTGTACAGAAAACAGGCCTAAACTTATTCAAGACAAAGTTTAAGACATCCCCTCCCCGCCAAAAAGTCCCCCAAACAGGCCTAAACTTATTCAAGACAAAGTTAAAAACACCCCTGGGTCCTTAATTTACTTAACAAGTCACTTGAGTCCTGGTACACAGCTGGTGGCTTGTCCCTGATTAACAGATTTCCTTATCTTAAAATATTTCAAATGTTTTCATAAAGCTTAATTTCTTTAACCAATTACAAATCAAAGAGTCTTTAAACCTACCTATAATCATTAACTTCCTCCCTTGAGAAGTCCCAATTTTTCTGGTCAAACCAAATCAATACATTCTTTGTACTGATTTACAACATTACCTGTAAACTCCTATCTGCCTGAAATGTATAAAAACTAAGCTGTAACCATCACAGTGAATCTACTTGCTCAAAGATTTTGGGGTATGGCTCTGGCCACAGTCCTCGAATATGGCTCAACATAAGCTTCTTTAAATTATTTTATAGGGTTTGACTTTTTTCTGTTGACACGAGTATCAACAGAAGAACACATTGTCCTCTAAGAAGAACACATTTAGGTAAGCAGTTTAGCAACAAGTAGTTACTAGGGAGCAGCTTACATCTGGACTTTTCCTTGAGGAAGATGCCAGCACTCAGTTTAGACCAGTGGTTTTCAACCTTCCTAATGCTGTGACCCTTTAATACAGTTCATGTTGTGATAACCCACAACCATAAAGTTATTTTCGTTGCTACTTCATAACTATAATTTTGCTACTGTTATGAATCGTAATGTAAACATCTGATATTCAGGATGGTCTTAGGTGACCCCTGTGAAAGGGTCATTTGACCCCCAAAGGAGTCACAACCTACAGGTTGAGAACCACTGGTTTAGAAGGTAATCAGCCCTGCTGTGTCCTTTCTGGCCCTAGAACCCACATTAGCAGTAACTCACTACATCTCTTTTTCCAACTACTCCAATTCTTCTAATTAGCCAGTCGTGAAAGGTTAATTAAATTGCATTTGCATACAGGGAGTCTAGACAGTGAATTCTTTTTTTCCCCCCAGATTATAATGGTACATACTATTACTAAGTTACATTGTTTGTGTTTCTTAGGTAAAGTCCAAGTTGTAGTTGAGCCCTTTACCCAATAGGTATGCCATATACCCCTACATTATACCTATTAAACAAAAGCTTACTGAACCCTTGACTCCAGTACATGGTGAACCCTTCACAACTATTTATAGAGTCCCTCACCATGGAATTATGAAAGCATATGAAGTTCAAACAATGAGGCTCTCTGAAACAAAACCAAGTATAACAGGAACATTTCTATTAAATGCTAAGAATATATAGCCATCCTTAGATTCAAAGCCTTCTTTTGAAATATGGTTAGTGCCTATAAACATAATTCATCGTTTTTCAGGGTGCTCTGATTTGCTTCTGTGGCTTAGTGCAAATAAAGACAAATTGGGACACGTTAAGACTGAAAGATTAAAAATAAGCTGCTACTCCTGGTTTCCTCTTCTTCACATTAACTTTTAAGTGCCTTGATTCTTCATCACTGTACTGTGATATCATTCCCAGAGGTGCCAGTGTTGGAAGGAGGACACTACAATCCTGAGAAAACTGCCTTGCCGGCAATAACATGCCACACTGGTTTTCAGAAACTCTGCTGGCATTGAAATCATGTTCTAAGACTTAAAGTGGGGCTGGATATGGACTATGTTGAGTTTCCCTGAATAAATCAATACTATCCTCTCTCTCATAAGCTTAATAGGAAGAGCTAAGTAGTTTCTGATAGGATGGCCTTGCTAACAAACTAACAGAAAAAAATAGAGGAAAAAAAAGTAGAAAACTCACAGCACATAGTTGACCCTTTAAAGGGAAAGATCATAGTATGACTGTCTCTTATTTGATTACCTACCTGGAGATTTTAAGCTAAACCACCTGTGAAGTTTGTTTTCGTAGCACTTGAAAAGGGACGATAGAAGGAGTAAGGACCCTACCAGTTCCTGCCAGACTCATAAGCCAACCTTATAAATTTCAAGGAGACTGATAAGACAACCTTACAAAAAAAAAAAAAAAAGAGAAAAGAAGTGAAAAAGAAGAAAAAGAAAAAAAGAGAGAGACAGCCTCTTCATAGCCCTCTTGCTATCATCTGGCAACAATAATTATACAATTTTTTCCCCTAAACCCTCAATAAAAGCCAAGCCACTTGCTTCTTCTCTGTGCCAGCACGTCTCCTTTCTCTTGTGCTGTGCCCTTCCCACCTTTTGTAAATAAATTTTCTTTCTTCAAAACTATTCTAATCTTTGTGTCAAGAATTCTTTCTCAGACTGTGCTGAGTTCCTGTCCTAATGGTTTCCAATCTGGTTTCCATGGACTTAGAGCTCTGACCTCTTAGAACCACCTCTAACTACACTAAATATGCACATACAAAAGAATAAACTCTGGCAAGAGGGCTTTTGAGATTTGGTAGGAGGATGTGTCTTCTGTGTTGTGAGAAAGGTGATTCACAGAAAAAATTAGAAATACCAATTCCTATCAAAATCCCAGGAACAAGGGCTACCCTTTGTGTTGAAACATCTACAGTTTATTGGATAAAATTAATACCAGTATATTTGGCAGTTTAAAATTTCAGAGGGAAATATCATAACAGCTGCTATTAACATATATGAATGGTGACTTTTCATCAAATCAGGTTTTTCTTGTTTTATTTGAAGGCCATGAGAATTAGGGGCCCTAACTGCTCAGAAGAGAACCAGTCTATAAGTTATTTTGAATTTTCTTGGGAATAAATTTTCAGAGAGTTGACCCAAAGGTGTCCTCTGAAGATGTGAGGCCAACAGTACCTAATGACGTCCTTGTCCCTCCTTTGATTCCGTGTAGCACTGATTGTAGAACATTTGCGCACCCATAAAACTAACCATCTTTATCTTTTTTAGCCAAAAGACCTACTTTTATTCCTTATTAACTCCAGAAACCTACTAGACATAAGGGAGCCTAGAAGTATGACACCTCCCATCTCAAATTATGATGACAAAATAATGAAAAGGGCCAACTTTAAAACTGCATTGTAAAAAGTTTGAACAGGGTGAGGCAAAATATTATAGCTCTTGTCCATTAACATTGATGCCTAGGAGGAAGCCTGGCATGGATTCAGAAATACAATGTTTCTCAGCATTAAGATCTTACAGTAATGAAGAGAGCACACAGTAAGTTCTCACCAGGTGAAATTATCCCAGTGTGGGTCCACTGCCTTTATGAGAAAGTCATTTACAGAATGAACTATCACAACCTCACAAACAAGTTGAAAATTTGCCCTGGGCTCCTCTTCCCATAAAAGGCCACTCTGCCATCAACAGTTCCCTTCCTCTTCCCAACTGTAGCTGAGGGTGGCCCTGGCAATGGAGCTTCTTGGAGGCAGTGGGTGAAAACAGAGGCAGAAACTTCCCCCAGTACCCTTTAAAAATGTATCCCACTTCAGGTACTGATCAATCACAGCCTAAATGGCCAGAACAGATGGATGAAACAGAGATAGTAAAAAACCTAAAAATAAATAATCAAAAAAAACAGATGTAGAACAACACTGTAAATTGAATGTAAATAGCAGAAACAAATCTTTAAGAAGCCCAGGAGTGATCTGTTCGAAGGACAGTTCTTGGTTTTGGGGCTGGAGGGGAGGATGGTAAAGGGAGGTGGAGGGGAGAGAAGGGACCAGGAACCAGGAGGAAGGCTTAAAATTATTTAATTATGCTTTTAGAGTAATTCTAAAATAGCTTACTGTGCAGTGTCTCCAGCTGCTAAAACTTTCTATACTTGGCATGTATCAAATTGATTTTGTAGAAATTCACAGCAAGTATCAGCTATGCTTATTACTTACCAGCATCAATTAAAAAAAAAAAAAGCCAGTAGGATCATAAAAGTGGAACAAATAGAATGTACATATAATTTGAAAACACCTTATATATAGCAAGGAAAGTCTTAATTAAACATTTAAAACCCCTATGGATTATCAAAAACATGTTTATGTTCCCTCATACTTCTTGATTAAATAAAAGTCTTATCTGTTGTGAATATTCATTCTGATTTCAACACTACCTATAGGTACTCGTAAACTTATATAACTTTGGTTTTCAAAAATTTATGTTCATATATAGGATTATATCACAGCCTGTATTACTAATATTAGGAAGCAATGTAGTCAGCTTACTGTGTTGTAAGGAATTGGAATATGGCATGTGAACCAAATCACACATTGAATAATGTACATGGGTCCACTGTTTAAGGAGTACTGGTGGGTTTAAAACAAAAAAACTAAATAAAGCCCCCACAAAATTTTAGTGTGGGTCATTTTCCATCTAGTGTCTTCTTTAAAAAATAAAATCTAGTTTATCATCTATTCCAGGTTGAGAAAACATTCTTTTATAGGGAGGGAGCCATAAATTCATTGGCAGGAATTTGTGTACGGTAAGTTTCCCTTGAATAGACCTTTTAACAGTATTTGGCTTTACTGCACTGCCACCCTGTGGAATATTCAGAGATAACAACCAGACTTGGAGACGCATAAAGTTAAGAACTACATTCCCCAATCTCTGCCCCAGAGTAAGATTTTCTCGTTACTTCTTTCAGTACATGGCTTTTTGCAGGCGCTCAAATCAAATAGTTTCAGTCTTTGAAAATCTGCAACGATTTTGTCTGTTAGCATTTTTCACAGAGCATTCTCCAAATGACTAAAAACTCACTGACGTTCCATTTGTGACTAATGTAAAAATTTCTATTTTATGACCACTTGGGTTTAATTATGTTCCCTTATTTTTCCCCAGTAGGATTCTGGAGAAATTCATGATTCCTTTTCACAAAAGGATTTGTGAAAATGTCCAATGTAAATAATGTAGATTATTAGGCAATGATCTATAGTTAATTATACTGTCCTATCCTGAAAAGAGAATTGTGATACTTGAATACCACACCCATTCCCAGGGACCAACCTCGTTTCTGAATATTAGTATTTTAATGATGAGAACCAGAATAGAAGGTCATAATACATTGCTCAAGATTGTTTTTAAAGTGCTTCTTCCTTGTGTTACAAAACATCACAGGATGACACGTTCAATTGGTTTTCTTTTGTTGCTCATTACATTGTTTATTTTTGAAAGTTTATAAACTTTCCTGCTGGGAAAAGCCATTTCCTGCTGGTTTGATGTAAATGATATTGTATAGTGGAAATAATGATCCAGCTATCAAAAGAAACAAACAAATGCCTCAAAAACAAGTCCAGTTCTGTCTCCATATTATTTTTTTCTTCCAGCGCCATTTATTTCATTAGAAAATCTTTCCTCTAGATGAGCCTTAATCAACAGAGAACTTTCTCAAAAATCTTTCCTGTGTAAAAATCTATGTTTCCTCAATAGGAGCTGTATATTCTTTTAAAGATGCAATTCACATAATATCCATTTAAAGTGTACAGTTCAGTGGGGTTAGTATATCTGTAAAGATGTCCAATCACCATTTAGTCCAGGACATTTTCTTCACTTAAAAAAATAACACCCCAGACCCACTCACATTCCGCATTCCCTGCTGCTTGTACTATTTGTTGACCACTTACCTGCTTTCTGTCTCTCAGGGTCAGCCTATTCTAGACATTTCATAAAAGTGTAATCCAGCAACACTTGCCATTTTGCACTTGGCGTCTTTCAGCAGTATTTCCAAGGTTCACCTGTGCTAGGGACTGTATCAGGATTCTATTTCTTTTTAAGGATAGATTTCTACTTGGCCATTGTTCAGATTTACTGTGTTTTGTTTATCCACTCATCAGGCTGTGGGAGTTTGGACTGTGTCCACTTTGGGGTGATTATGAACATTCGCGTACAAGCTTTTGTGTGAAGAAATGTTTTCGATTTCCCTAGGAATATCCCTAGGAGTGGAACTGCTGGGTCATATACAACTCCATGTTTCGTTTTTTGAGGAACTGCCAAACTGTTTTCCAAAGCAGCTGCACTGTTTTTCATTTCCACCTGCAATGCGTGGGGGGTTTTGATTTCCCACGTTCTTGTCAGCACTTGTTATTGTCTGTCTTTTTGATGACAGCCACTCCAGCAGTGTGAAGTGATACCTCATTGTGGTTTTAATTTACACTTCCCTGACAGCTAAAGATGTTGAGTACTTTTAGGTCCTTCTTGGCCATTTATTTAGACACTTGACCTTTTAAAAAAATTGGTTATCTTTTTATGTGTGAGTTATAAAGTAGTATATATATATCTATTTCTAGACAGAAGCCCCTCCATAGATAGATGATTGGAAAATCTGTCTCCCATTGTATGGGTTTTTTTCACTTTGATAATGTTTCTTGAAACACAAGTTTTTAATTTTGATGAGTCTAACCTATCTATTATATCTTTGGTTGTGCTGTGTTTCTGGTGTCGCCTCAAAAGAATCTATCTTAATCCATAAATATTGTGGTAGATTTAAGCAGAAACAATAACAGACAAAATCATGAAGTCACAGAGAATTAGTTACCACACAGTATCTGATCTGTATCTGGTTCAATGTAGACTGGGGTCAGAGCACACAGCCTCCAATAGCACCCTGTGCCCCTTCTCCCCACAGAGCTACCACTGACTCTAGAAAGGGTTTAGATCATTGTTTAAAGTATTAAAAATTCTTAATTACTATCTAAATGTGGCCCAAAGTGAACACAGTCATCAGATAACATCAATACAGACAGACAATTCTAATTAGAGGAAGTTATAGTCCTACAGGACTCAGCACTGGCCGAACAACAGAGCAGATGGGATTATTTCCACGTGCCCTGTTTTAAGAAAGAAAACCACTGATATGCAACCAGACAAAGGTAGACAGGATGGGAAGGGGTCCATGCAACACACACACAGACACTTAAAAGACCCCAAGGAGACGTGAGACTTTCCCTTACCCAAGCTGAAGGGTTGCAGGGATTCAGGGCTTAGGGCCCAAGGACAGAAGTTACAGGGATAAGGACTCAGGATTTGACATAAAGCAAAGTTTCCACACACAGCGCCTGGCACTGAGAAGAGGCTCAATAGCTGTTGCTGAACAAAAGAATCAAGGAACGGATTCAAGCTCCCTAACAATGCAAATGGCTATCCAAAGGATGAATTGGTTCCTTGTCTCAGGATACTCAAGCCAAAGGATGTGGTAGAAAGGATTTCTACACTGGGCAGAAGGCGGGGAAGGAAAGAGGATACACGATTATTAATTTCTTGACCTAGAACCAGCACTCATAGCAAGATGACACAGTAGATCTTTTCATCCTAATTATCCTGTCAGATGAAGAAACAGACTTAAAAGGATTAAGTTCCTTATACCAAACTCCATAGAGGTGAGATTTGAACTTTGCCTCCAGAATGCATATCTTTTCATTAAACCACACTGCTGTGAGGTTCTCATAAACTCCAAGACTCCATGCTTCTATGAAATTCTTGGCAATTACTACATACACAAACATCAAAGAGTTGTTTCCTACGTTTTCAAAATAGAGAACCCTCATTGTCCACTAAAGCTGAGGGGAGACAAATTTGTCTTGGCTGAAAGTTCATATTGACCCTCTTATGTAACTATTGTACCTAATTTTCTATAATTTAACTCCTAGATTAATTCGTGGTTTAGGAACTTACCTAGCTTACAGATCGCTTTTGGTATACCAGTTTGATCCCCCCCAGAGTCACAGGCACACATGTCTATTCTGAGGGGTGAGGCTTGGATGGTCAGCACTCTACTTGCTGAAGTAATGAAGCCCCAGCCCCACCTGTTATTTAGGCCCAGGCTAAAAGGATAAGATTCAAATAATCTCCCACTGACATGTGCTCCCAGGCTGGGTATGGCAGTTCCTCCTGGAATCCTAGCACCACCTGGAAGGCTGAGGCAAGTGGATTGCTTGAGCTCAGGAATTCAAGACCAGCCTGAGCAGGAAACCCCATCTCTACTAAAAATGAAAAACTGAGGCAAGAGGATTGCTTGTGTCCAAGAGTTTGAGGTTGCTGTGAGCTATGATGTCACACACTCTACAGAGTAGCAACAAAGTGAGACTCTGTCTCCAAAATAAATAAATAAATAAATAAAAAGAGAAATGTACTCCCTACCATCCTCCTCCTCTATTGCATCCTTTAAAACACCCACCACAGTTCCTGCATCCCAGTTTCTGGTACTACCTGGCATTCTAGTTTTTGAGTTGTAAAAGCAGTCAAAAGCCTAGTTTAAAATGCAAAGTGTGGTGAGGAGTATAGCAAACACAAATGCACAAACCCCTGGGCATGAAGGACTTCACAAAGAATGACTGGCTGTTAAATGGGAAAAAAAAAAAAAAAGTTCTTGAGAGAGGACCAAATAAATGACCAGTACAAAAACCTCAAAGGAGTTGAGGAGTCCAGAGCAGTCGGCAATAATCACACAAGGAAGGAACCAGTAAAGAATCATGACTGTGCTTTCTGTAACTTACCACAGGGGCACAAACACCAGAGCTGGGAGCTCGTCCCCCTCATAACACTTGGCCTGTAATTCTCCCAGGAGCAAAGTTGACCTTTGGCTGCTGGAAGGGAGGGACCAAGTAAGACTGAGAAAGGCACAAGTTTTGAAAATCATGGGAAGTCTCTTCAGTGTTCTACAGAATGAGCCTATGTCCTCCAGGACACCCAAACCAAGTGAGCAGAGTCTATCATTCCCTCCGGATCCCCCATTCAGCTGCCCGTAGTTACAATTCTCTCTGATGACCTCATCTTGAAACACAAATGACCCGATCTAACAAAAGAAACAGAGATCTGTTCCAAAGCTGCAGAAAAAGTTGGTGCTACTGAAGTGATTGAGAGATGATCCACATGTTTACCTAGGAGTTTTCCAAAGTGAATTTTGATAAGCCTTGACTTTGAGATCTTAGCCGCTGAGTAACATGGGACTCCATAGTAAATATGACTCAATGTCGTGGCTTAGTGTAGCTACTGCTGTGAACTGCTGGGGAAGGGAATGTCTTATTCATCAAAAATACAGCATTAAGCAGAATCCTATGGTCAAGACAGGCATAAAAATACTGTTATTTAAATAACACATAATAGACCTGGTTTGAGAACTTAATATTGGGGCTTATGAAACACTGGAACCAGGTGCCATGGGAACCTGCTGAGTGTTGAGCCCCTGGGAG
This sequence comes from Galagoides demidoff, assembly GCA_963574575.1. Classification (NCBI taxonomy): domain Eukaryota; kingdom Metazoa; phylum Chordata; class Mammalia; order Primates; family Galagidae; genus Galagoides; species Galagoides demidoff. Next base: position 10,731 of record CAUYQV010050080.1, on the reverse strand, counting down.
CCTCAGCAAGGACTTCCCCCCTGGGGATAAGACCATGCACTTGGCAGAGGTGGGGCCCCCAGATGAAGGACTGCTTCTCTGTCTGAATCTCACTGCAACTTGCCGTGTGTGGCTTTGGGCAAGACATTCCGCTTCTCTGGGCTGTAGTTCCCTTCTAAAGGCAATTAGTCGCTCCTTGCAGTTCTGAAAATTCATGATCATACTTTCATTTTTTCCTAGCTTCCCACTTTAGCTGGACATCCCTCCTTCTGGCAGCTGAATAACCTGTGTGAAAACCTTAACAAATTGTAGCAAATTTTACTTCATGGGGAAAAACCAGTTAATTAACACAGTCTGCATTTCTCAGTCTCCTTCCTTGCTGAGTGCCTCCTAGGAGCCCTCCATGTTACACAGAATACTCCAGTGGTCAGCCAGTATTCACAAGCCTGTCTGCTCCAACAGTTTGTACAAAAACTCAGGGTAGGACTAGGAGGCGGCTAGAGGGAGAGAAGAATAGTAAATAACGTTCACCTCCTTGTTCTAGACAGTGTGGGGTTTCTGGAAACATGGGTCTCAGGCCAGCTGTACTAAATTACCTGGGATGGGTTTGGTCTAGAGAACAATGCAAATTGCGGCGATGCCTACCAAGGATACACTGACTCAGGATATTTAGAAACAAAAATGGGGGGGGGGGTTGTTGTTTGGTTGCGGTTTGTTTTTTGAGATAGCGTCTCACTCTGTTGCCCAGGCTACAGTCTCATGGCATCAGCCTACTTCACAGTAAACTCCTGGGTTTAAGAGATCCTCATGCCTCAGCCTACTTGAGTAGCTGGAACTACAGACTGCCATAATGCCCGGTTGATTTTTCTGTTTCTTGTAGAGATAGAGTCTTGCACTTGGCTCAGGCTAGTCTTTAACTCCCTAAAGGGAGCTTCGACCTTGACCCCGCAGAGCGCTAGTATTGTAGCCTGGCTGTAAATGTGCATTTTTGCTATTGAAGCCTTGAGTGACTTCTTTGCAGTTTAAGAGCTCCCAATTTTGAGAAACTTGTATAGCATAACATATATAAATTTCATCCAACAGCCCCAATTAATGTAGGAAGTAAAGTGTGTGAGTTGGCACATTGCTTCATCAATTGGAACTAATATTAGAGGCGGTGTAAATAAAAAACTAAAAAGGATTAGTTCTCCATAAACCACTTATAAAATAGTATTGAGTTTGAAGAGCTTGCAGGACATCTGAATGACTCCCAGGAGACAGACCTGAGCTGGAAGGAACTGACTTCAGGGTACTGCCTATAGGTAGGAGGGTGGACAAGAGGGGGAAGAGAAGGCAGGAAAAGTTTGGAAAGATGGTCACCACAAAGACATTAACAGTTGTCCCATCCGGGGAAGAAGATGGACTGTGGGTGACTGCTTTCTCTAAAACATCATTCTTTTTGTATCATTTGATTTGCTTTTCAATAAGCATTACTATTTTATCATTAATCAAAATATCATTCTACTCTTGATATTACAGAGATGAGAAAAACTGCCCAAAATAGCCTAACAAATAATTTGGGGAGAATTAAAAAGTTAGGCTTGTAATCCTGTTGTACGATCCTCATAATAAATACACTTTCTAAAGTATAAGTAAAAACATTCCTTTTATTAATATATATCATGAAACCAATGAGACCTCTGATTTAAATTATCAAAATCTACATTTCTTCTCTGAAACTTTGCCTAATAAGATTTCTGGAACTGGTTCTCTACTCATATTTTATATTTTTGCTCTTAGAAATGCAGTATGTAGGTCCTATACATACTTAAAATAATAGAATTCCTATAAAAATCTACGTAGTGCTTAAATAACTTCCTCAAGTTTAGAAAATGTTCAGATCCGACATAATTAAGTGAAATATCATATAATATTTATACACCTATAAATATAATAGTCTATCCCTGTTTTATTGCTATTTACAACACCGCCCCCTAGTGTCCATAATAGTACATAAACAAATTCCAGTGAAACACCAAAGACCTGAATTTTGGTACTATATGGTAAACTTAAAATTCCAAGTTTTTACAATAATTTGCTTATTTTAACTTTATCATATAAGATAACCAAGAGAATTTTGGATATATGATTTTTCCATGTGGTCTGAGGCTTTTAAGATATATTTTGGTTAAAAAAAAGATTAAAATTTTACAATGATGAGCAAACAAATACAATAGTCCCTTGGTATCTATAGGAGATGGGTTCCAGAATCCTTGTTGGATAAAAAAAAAATCTGTAGATGCTCAAGTCCATTATATAACAAGATGTCCATGGGATAAGACGGGCAACTCTTGCCTATAGTTCCAGCTACTTGAGAGGCTGAAGCAGGGGGACTGCTGGAGGCCAGAAGTTTGAGAACAGCTTGGGCATCATAGCAAGATCTCATCTCTACAATTGTTTTTGAACTAGCCAGGTTTCTGTAGCCCTGGCTACATTGGAGGGTGAGATGGGAGAATTTCTTGAGACCAGGCATTCAGGACCACGCTGGGCATTATAGTTAGACCCTGTCACAGCCAACAAAAAATGGTGTAGTATTTGCATGTGCTGTATACACACCCTCCTGTATACTTTACATCATCTCTAGATTACTCATAAATTCTAACACAATCTAATTGGGTTTACTTATTTATTTCTGTACATATATTATACATTTTTCATATCACTTTTTCCAATACTTTCAATCTACAGTTGGTTGAATTTAGGATATGGAACCCTAGGAGACAAACTGCGGGCTGTCCTTAATAAGTTTTAACGCAGAATTATTAGGTTTTAGTTTAAAAGAAAAAACTAAAGACTCTTTCATGATTCACTGGAATAAAATATCCATATTCATCTGACATTTATTGAGTACCTTTCTTATTGTTTAACACATCAAGCTAATCATACAGATTATAGCACTTAATTCCCACAAAAATCTTATACAGTAGGTATCATTATCATCTCCATTTTACAGATAAGAAATTAAAGCAGAAGGGAAGCTCAATAATTTGCCCAAGGTCCTACAGTCATGAAGGCAAAGTTCAAAGCCAAAGTTCAAACTTCAAACCCAGTAATGAACCCAAAGGTCACCTAGAGCATCTGCTTTCGAGAGCAATAGTATTAGTAGTACCATCCTTACCAGGCTCAGGACACAGGACACAGGTAGTTTTGTGTCCCTGTTATTAGGGGTGCAGGCTGACAGAAAAGGTGAGTAGATGTCCACAGCATGGATGGGAATAAAACATGTGGAATTAAACTCACCTATACTGGGAATTTCAATTCAATTTACTAGCTCTTTGTCTTGGGAAAAATTATTTTTAACACTCTTAAACCTCAGATGCTTCTTAAATTTGGAATATTAACTTCCAAGGATCAAATGTGAGAATAGGCTGGGCATGGTGGCTCATGCCTGTAATCCTAGCACTCTGGGTGTTTGAGGTGGGTGGATTACTAGAGCTCAGAAGTTTAAGACCAGCCTGAGCAAGAGTGAGACACCATCGATACTAAAATTAGAAAAAAATCAGCCAGATTGTGGCAGGTGCCTGTAATCCCAAGTACTCAGGAGGCTGAGGCAAGAGGATCCCTTGAGCCCAAGAGTTTGAGGTGACACCATGACACTCTACCTAGGGCAACTGAGTCTCTGTCTCAAAAAAAAAAGGTGACAATAAATAAATGCAAAGTATACGGTTAGGTACACACACATCTGTTGTCTGCTGATCACAGTATAAACATTTTATCATCACTTCAAGGTTCAGCAAAGGCTTCCTGCAGGAGGAGGTTTTTGAACTGGGCTTTAAAGGATGTCTAACAATTCTTTGAGTAGATTGTTCCCTTCAAAGGTGATACTATGTAATACCTGCTTTTACCAGGCATGGTGGCTAAACCAGTACCTGGATACCACAGGTGAGAACAGGGGAAGGTTATGCTAAGCAGAGGCTGTAAGTGGAGGAAAAGCATGAAGGTGGGAAAATAGAAAGGACACCTATAGGAATAAAACCAGCCCGTGAGCTGGAGCAGGGTCAGGAGCGGGTGGGGGCTGAGGATGGATCACTGCCGTCTCACAGCCTAGGTGAGACGCAGAGCTTCGTTTTCTGGCCTGCCTCGGAGGCGATGGTGAAAGTGAACCAAGATTATGTACAGCACCTGCACACACACACAACCCCCCCCCCACGGCCAGACGGCCAGTTTCCAAAACGACCCGATCTCCTTCTCAGTGCTTATTCCCAACCTAAGTTCCTAGATTTCAGAATCCCCACCATAACCTTCATCCTGATTCACCTTAAAAGTAATGTCTCTTCTGGGGCAGACTGTCCTTGAAGACGACACTAAAATAAACTCTTTTGACATTCCAAGGAGAGTACCCCACTGTGACACCAATAGATATTTGATGGCGATGAGAGAATGGACATCCTTCTTGGCTGAGTATATCACAGAAGCTCTGCTCAATTCAAGCTGCCCCTTTCTCTTCAAAGCTCTGTTTGATCGTGAGGCTGCTTCCTTCATTCTTTCATCTACCTCTGGTAGGAGTCAGGCAAGATGGCAGCTGCAGCTTGTCTCAGATGAACTCATATCACAGTGAACGCAACCGTACATTTTACTGATTTATCTTAAGCCCTTGCGCTAAGTGCAATTAAACAGAGGACCATCCTAATTATGCTTATACTTTGATTTTTCTTTTTACCACGAGAATGTTATATTTCGTATTAAAAAATGTGAAAAACATTAAGTATACCTCAAATATTAATATTGGTACTTCTAGGTTGTGGGATTATAAGTCTTCTCTTTTTGGCTTATTTTTTCTGCTTCTAACCTTATATCCATTTATTGTGCAAGAGTAACACTGAAATGCTGGAAGGGGATTATAATAACAGAATGAAAATATTTAAACCCAGCTAAGAAATTAGGTAAATCCAGCTAATACCAAAAATGAATATTACTGAAGAAACATAAAAAAAAAACCCTCCAGATCAAACTCCAAGATTGTACATTTGAACCTATTTACATGACATGATGCTCCCTCAAAAAAAGAAAAAAGTTACAAACTGAAGACTGTTAATAATGAAAGAAGAAACAGACTGGACAAAAAGTGGCTATTAATTAACACTTAAAACCACAAAGTCAGTGTTCTCTACTCACCCACTTTTCTGCATTGTTAATGTACTGATTCAGCTAAATTGTTTCAGCTTAAATACAGGGCTTTCCATTTCCACGGTGTTTGGAATTGAAAACAAATTTCATTTGGTTGCTAACTTATAATTTGTCACTAGAGGGAGTGGTTGTTCTTTTTTTTCTTTTTAAGCAAGCTTTTTAAGTTGCTAAGAGAAACATTCTTATTTTTTTCCTGTAGTGTGCCTCATTTAACACACAGTTAAATATTCAAATGTGATTATGTCATTAGAGTTGTGGATATCTACACAATGCCTGGAGGAGGCCCTTTTAATTTTTTGTGTTGATTTTGGTTACCATTTTGTAGCTACTGCAATTGAATCCGACATAATTTTGATGCTGGTAACGAAATCTCTGATGATGTTCAATTTCTTTCTTTTTTGTTTTATTTTTTTGCTAAAATGAAAAACAAAATGTTTTAAAAATGAACTACTGACATCACAATTATACAGCTTTGAAAGTGATATAAGGGGAAGTTGTCAGTGTTCTGAGAGTCAGCTTTACCCTTCAGTAAATGATTTTGGAGCAATTCTGCAGAAACAATTAATGCAATGGTCTAGATTACCGAAAAAAAAATCACTTTAAACTATGTTTAAGAAAAAGATGGGTGGCTCCTGTGGCTCAAAGGAGTAGGGCGCTGGCCCCATATGCTGGAGGTGGCGGGTTCAAAGCCAGCCCCTGCCAAAAACTGCAAAAAGAAAAGAAAAGAAAAAAATAAAACATAGTGGCATATATTTGGATCACAACAAATAATAAGCTAACAATAATGGTTTAAAAAGAATCAGGAGCCAAAATTAGACCAATTTTATTCGTCCCCTTTACCTTGTATCTTACTAAAAAATGAGAATAGAAATTCAGATGTAAAGATCATTCATATTAATACAAATCTCTCTACCAAAGGTGGGTTTCACGCCTTAACAGCCAACCAAATTCCCTGAACCGCTGTGATCACAGCTCCAACAGGAGTTCCTGACTAACTTGATCAGAACCCTTCCCAGGCTTTTCGGCCCAATCAGGTTATCAGGGACGTTTTTGAAGGGGTTGATGAAGGGTTCCATCTTGTTTCCCAGGTCTGTCACCAACACATCCATCAATGACAAAAACACGGACACCAAGCGCAGACAGAGGCTCTCTCCTGTCATCTTGTCATGTGAAGAGAAGCCGCAAATACCCAAAGCCAGTGTGCTTCCCACCTGCCCAGCGCTGCCGCTGACACTCTCCATCCACATTCCTCTCCATTAGTGCTGCTCTTGAAATTATAAGCTGTTTGTGCAGAGGACCAGGGAAGGGGAAGCAGAAGGCAATTTGGGACCTGCTATAAATATCCATCTTGAAAGCACAGCAAACCTGGTGCTTTCCTGCTTTGATGTCTCGGTCCTTTTGACAATGGCTGGCCATTTAGAATTTTAAACCACGGAGCATTTTGTGCTTCTTCCCCTTGGAGAGGTTTATTTTTAAAGAGCAATTTTTCTTGCCTGTAGTGAAGGAAAACACTCCCAGGAAGCAAGTATCTCCTCCATCTGAGCGGAAGGCACTCACCAACTGGGTTTCAGAATCCCGCATCTCAGAGAGTGCTCCATTATGTCTGGGGAACTCAGTCATCCCCAAGTCCTAAGCAGCCAGAGTGGGGGGTAACTAGCACTAATTTCGGGTTGCACCTGCTAGTCTTAGGGAGTTCTCTCATTCTCTTCATTTCTTAATTCCTATAATTAGCATGAATTAATATGAGGTCCCATTTTACAAATGAATGAAAGGTTCACAGACTTTCTGGTGCCTTCCTTGTGTTCAGAAAGACATTCAGTGACAGAGGTTTATCAAAACAAAATCCTACTTTACTCTGCTCTCTCTCCTTTGTTCTTTTGAGCTCTTCCATATGGACAAAGGTAGATTTAAAAAAAAAAAAAGTATTAAGCATCATGTTTTTTTTTTTTTTCCAAATAGTAAAGCCAAGGTTATTTTAAAATTAGTTCCAACTTACTTGCCAAAAAGTTAATTTGGAGGCTTATCTATGGGAAAGGAGCAAGGATACCACAAGGTGTTTTCATATTATACTAAATTAGTCTTACCCCAAACTACCATAACCAATGAAAATACCTTTGACCAAAAACCATAATAAAATGGCACCCAAGACATACCCAGAAGTAAAGTACCACTTCAGATTAACTGACTCAGCCATTTACTTATTCCATCTGACCCTCACGTTACTCTAGATCTTGTGTGCGGCGGAAGCAGGAAGTGTCTGCTTAAAATAAAAACCCTCCCGGGTTAGTAAAGGTAACAGGAAACAAATCCCACAAGTGACATGAAATACCAGTGGAGAGAGAGACCGGCACTCTCCGGGTGCTAAGTGCCCTGCCAAAGGCCACTTGGCCACATCACAGGCATCTGTGTATATTTTCTTCCACTTGAAGGAAGAGAGAGACTTGTGTGTTCAAAGACTGAGCTTTGCCCCAGACAGGGGAAAAAGAAACCCACCAGAAAATGTGGCATTTCACTTTAAAGCATCCTAAAAATGTCAGAGCCCACTGACACAAGGGGTATCAGGGCACACAGAGTCGAGATAAAGTGTCACCGTCTCACCACTGAGAGTGTCGAGAGGATGGCGATGGCTCAAGAAGGGTATAAATAGAAGCCTTTCTATGGCTGCTAGACAGGATAATTCTTCCCCCAAAACATGCTGTTTGAAGGACACTAAAGTTCATTTCCCTCCCGTCAGGTTAACGAAAAGAAGGGTGTCTATGCTACTCCGCTAGGAAAGCGTCTCAGGTCTCATCTTCAGTATTAACTGAAAGAGATGATGTCTGCATAGGAAAAAAAAATGAAACAGGGAATTCCAGAGTCATTGCGAGACAAGGTGTTCCCTGGGCAAAGCACATCCGGGCACAGATTTTCCTACTTATTGCCAAAAAATGACAGTCACTTACTCCCGACCTTCATAGAGAATAAGGCTCTTGCCATCCTCTTTATCCCTGGGAATGAAATGAGGGACCCCGATGCTGTTCAGTGACATGTGACAGCCTAAGTGTGTGGAAGAGGGGGCTGAGCTAGCCGCTGGCAGACCTACATGCATGACCCTGCTGAGTGACTGGACCTTGCTGTGTCACTTATTCAAAATCTGGGGGACTGTGCTAATTTTATTTTTACTATTGGAGATTCTTTGAGGGTACAGGGAACTAGGTTATGGTGATTGCATTTGTTAGGTAAAGTCCCTTTTATGATTGTCATGCTAGATAATTTCAAGAATCTTTTTCTTTAAAATGCTCTAAGTTTGTTCTGTGTTAGAGAAATGGCATTAATTTATGGAAAGACCCTAAAATTAGCACTGTGCTCTATCAGTGAAGGAGGGGCAGATAGGTCTCCCTGACAGAGGGGATCCTTCCTGGCAGTTACAACTCATCCTTAACAGTGGTTTAGGCAAAAATCAGTTCCATATACTTAGAAATATGGAGATGAAGGGGCAGGCAAGGCCTCTTCAGTATTCTACAAGTGCAATAGAACCAGCCAGAGAGACCACAGCATGGGCACTGATGTCTACATGCTATGGCTGCAAATTTGGGGAGAATCATGATATTTCTGGGGGTTGACAATCAGGCTTAGAGCCCTGGAGAAAAACCAAAATAATTATGTGAAACTACAGCACTCTGGAGAAACATAAAATGTCATCATAACATTTTCAGAATTTCTTCATTAGAAAGTCAGGAAAATCAGGGCTCTCGCATCCTGTCTTTCCCTCTGACTCAGACTCCAGCATGTGAGGACTCCCGGGCACAGAAACAGAAAAGCAGGGAGGTTGGTGGATTCATTTACTGGTGTTCCATTTTCTGTTTTCCAAAACCAGTTGACCTATTTACACAAATAATACATCTTCCTCCATCTATGACTTTCCTCCTGTGATAGCCCGGCAGGAGAGAATGGCTGAGTCTCAGTTACCCGCTTGGTACGTTCTCCCTGTTCCTTGGTTTGGAAGTGACTCCCCATCCCCGTGACCCCAGTCTCCGAGTTGGGGAGAACCACAGGAGTCCACCATGACTTATTTTGTGTTTATAGGAAGCAGCTTCCTGCCCTAAAGGAAGAGAGGAATTGATTGCTAAATCCTTTGAAATACCTTCCTTTGAGCTGTGGCTCCCCTCCAACTGAGCAGACACTAGATTTATTATAACTGATATCCATAGACAATTTGGTGATAAAATTTTGGCCTATAGCTTCAACCTTGTCCCATGACTCCCTGGATGCCCGACCTTTTCACAAGACGCCCATTTGACTGTGGCACTGACTTTTATCCCTTTATCTATAACAAATGCACATGAAAAATGACCAAAAGGCGAATTTCAGTGGAAGTTAGGTATATATTGAAGAGTCTCTGAATGCTCCTGACTTGGCCCTACACTAAGACAAGTGCAGCTCTCCCTGGACATACAAATGCTTGCAGAGTAGCAGGATGTCTAGAGCTGAGTTCCCAGGTCCTAGAAAATAGTCACCTGTAATTCTATGGAAATAGAACGCCAGCCACATCTGTAACTCAGTTTCTGACAGTCACATTTTTAAAAATAAAAAGTAACTTTTATTAATAGATTTTATTTAGCCTGATATAGCTAAACTATTATTATTTTAACATTTCAATGTTTAAACACAACGTTTCAATGTTTAAACATTCATTTTTTTTTTTAAACCAAGAATTTGAAATGAGGAATATGTTTTGTATTTCTTAATTCAGACGAGCCTCATCTCCATTCAGGCTAGTGGTAGGTCATGCTCATAGCCATGTGCAACTGATGGCAGGGGCCTGGGATAGGAAATTAAAATTTAAAATACTGCTTAAAAGTTTAGACTATAGAGTCAGACTTCCAGGGTTTACCCATCTGCTGTGTGACTTGGGGCAAGCTACTCACCTTACTAAGCCTCCACGACCTTTATAAAATAAGCCCCCAAACAGAGTTGCGGGCACAGAGAGAAGGCTCAGTAAGGTGGGAGTCACTAGTCCCCTGTCTATGCCTCTCTCTCCTACTCCATTTATTGAGCACCTTCTATGGGTCAGGTGATGGGAGAGAGGAGTGGGGAAGGAAAGAGAAAAAATGTGCAAGCTCTGTGTTGTGGGGTTTGCCAATTTCCGGGGTGTAAATACTCCACCATGGCCGATTTCAAGCTGCCAAAGGTATTACTGAATATTTAACAATCAGCAGTCAGCGCTTCTTAGCTAGCGTGAGCTGGCTTCAGTATGCCCCTGGAAAAATGTCAGCTTACAGGAAGAAGTATAGTTAGCCAAAGAAGTGGGCTATCAGCCCAGGCTGGAAAGATAAGCAGGAGAGGAAAGGGAACTTAGAGTAAGGGGGAAGAATTAGTGGAAAAAATTAAGAGGGATGAAAATGCATGGTGACTCAGAGCAGTAAGTGATCTCTTCGGGATGCTCTATGAGATACCCTGGGGAATGCAACAGGAAGTGAATCCGGAAAGATGGCTTGGGGCTTTGAGTTGGAGAGCAATAAGCATGAAAATGTAGCACTTAACATTTCACAAGCACATTATCCTCCTTTTTCCTAACACAGACCTATACAGTAGGCAGAATCCACA
>CAUYQV010050074.1:0-34724 GCA_963574575.1 Galagoides demidoff | reverse complement strand
TTTGGGCGAGCTTCTGGGTGGATCTTACTTAATCAAGTCTGAGGCTGAGTCTCCTTACATGGGGGAAATTCAGGCTACATTTTTTATTGGCAAGATTATTCTGTCTGGTCTGACTGCTGTTACAATTTATGCCTTCATCTCGCTTACATTTCACTTTTTTTTTTTTGAGACAGAGTCTCACTCTGTCATCCTGGGTTAGAGTGCTGTGGCCTCCCAGCAACCTCAAACTCCTGAGCTCAAGCAATCTTCTTGTCTCAGTCTCCTGAGTAGCTGGGATTACAGGCACCTGCCCTATGCCTGGATAGTTTTTCTATTTTTTTCTTTTTTTTTGCAGTTTTTGGCCAGGGCTGGGTTTGAACCCGTCACCTCCAGCATAGGGGGCTGGCACCCTTCTCCTTTGAGCCACAGGCACCACCCTAGTTTTTCTATTTTTAGTAGAGATAGGGTCTTGCTCTTCATCAGGCTGGTCTTGAACCCGTGATGGTCTGCTCTGTTGATCTTTGATTATAATGTAGAAGGTGAAAACATCCTCGTTTTCATTTTGCTTAAAGAAGAATAATCTGATTTTTATACTTAGCTAATAAAAAACACTTTCTATTCCATTTGGGAATAAGAGGACTGTTTAAGATTTTTGTCTCTGTTTTCCATGCTTGTCTGAATGAATCCAGTACAGCTGAAATTAAACTACTAGTGGCTGATGCTCTGATTTCCTGACCTCTAAACCACCATCACGTCTTTGTACAACTTCCCTATTCAAGAATTCTTTCTCTGAAAAACGAACCCAAAAAACCCCCCAAAAGAATTATTTCTCTAATTCAAACCTAGCTGACTTAGGAGAAATTCTTAAGCTTGCTTTGCAGAAAAGGTGCTCATCTGGTAACATCTCAGATTTACAGATTTCTGACTATTTCCCTATTGTTCTGCAAATGAGTAACTTGTCCTCTGGATATGGAAATTTCTAGGTCTGATCCTCTCCCTCTGGAATCTGTGGAGCTGGTTGGTCTCCTGGCAGAGGCATTGATTGTGGCAGAAGAGAAATCTGTAGAAGTTTCATTTTCCGCCCCTTGATAATAACTTGTCCTCCTGGGAATTCAGCTGATCAGTAACACTTACTGATCCCTGACCTCAGGTGCTGCTCTGAGTGCTTTTAACACACTTCAGCCCGTTTTTCTGCTTGATTGCTTCTAAAACCCTCTTTCTTTGTGTGTAAGTTTTTTGCTGGGTCATATCTTGTTCATTTCTGGCCACCGGTCTGTCTGGAGTCCTTTGATCACTGGACCATGTGTGGTTTTAACCATCAGCTAAGAGGGATGATAGGGTCATTGTAATACATAAGGTTGCTGGAACTCAATATCCTTTGTCCCTCAGGGTCTGTCCAGCGGGCCCTGCTCCGGCTGCCCAGCTGCTGCTGGAGGATGTCCACCTCCCTGCCTGCTCTGTGGTCCCCTGCGTCCCTCCCCCACGTCCATTTCTCAGTCTGCCTCGCAGCCATGTCTCCCATTGTGCAATTATTGCTAATTAATTCCCAGTCAGAGTGATGGATGATTTAATTTGCTTTCCTTGAGAGCCCTGTTTTCTCCTGCCTTGCCAGGGGCTGGGCAGAACTCCAAGATGCCCAGGGCAGGTGGCTCAGGCAGGCAGAGTCTTAGCAGAGGAGGCTGCAGAGCTGCACAGGGCTTGGGAGATCCGGATCCCCTCCACACGGCGTCATATTTATCATCTCGTCCTTGAGTGACATGGATAAGCCAGAGCCTGCTCTCTTCCACTGTAAAGCCTTTTGCAGCCAAAAGAATCTTCACGGGAAGCAAAAGCCTTGAGAAATTTCTCTGCCGATGTCTCATAACAAAGGGAAGAATTCTGCCCCACACCAGAGCACCAGAGTAAAACTTAGAGAAAACCCTCTTTTATCTTCTGTGGCAGCTGCTAAACCTCTCTTCCCCCCAGACTTCTCCCTCACCCCCCACTTCTTGATTTGTGAGCCACAGAGACTTTCTGCAGGGGTCAATTTACTCTGCTCCTGAGTCTGCTCTGTCTTTTCTGAGTTAGCAGCATGAAGACCCAGGTGCCCAGAAAATCCTCCTTAGAGGAGGAAGGGGGCAGAGGAGATGGTCCCTAATACCTTACCCCTGCCAGAGCAACAAGACCACCACCCCACCACTGTCCTCTTCGTCACAGCGGCTCCTATTTGCTATGGGACAGGTGCTGGGCAGAGCATCGTATAGACCAGTGGTTCTCAACCTGTGAGTTGCGACCCACAGGAACTGTGTTAAAGGGCCATGGCATTAGGATGGTTGAGAACCACTGGTACAGATACTTCCTCTTCACTGCTGCCTTGGGAGGTAGACCATACAGTGACCCAGTTAGTTATACTCAGGGAGGTCCCAGAGCTCGAAAGTGGTGACACCAGGGTTCAGACCTTGGTCTCTGAGTCTGTAGGCCCCATGCTAGAGACTGCATGGCCTCCAAGCTTCAGGAGGTGAGGGAGTCCCCACTTGCTACTCTAGGCAAAGCACAGACCCCATAGTGCTGTCCCAGCGCCTATGCTAGACCCCATGTCCAATTTCCCTCCCAACCCCATTCCCCTGACTGCCCCTCCACAGGTATACGAGGGAGGAAGCAACGTGGACCAGTTTGTGACCCGCTTCCTTCTGAAGGAGACGGCCAACCAGATCCAGTCTCTGCTGAGCTCCGTGGAGAGCGCGGTGGAGGCCATCGAGGAGCAGACCAGCCAGATCCGGTGGGTTGATGAGACCCTGTAGGGTCACGTGGGGGTGTGCAGCACACACTGCAGCCTGCTGGATGACCTTTGTAAGTTACTGCCCCTCTCTGTGCCTCCCTTTCTCCAGCTGTAACATGGGGACGATCACACACCCAGTGCTCATTGTGAGGGTTGAGTGAGACGGTAGAGGCTCAGAGGAATGCCTAGTGTGTGTACGCATAGTGGGTACACACATCGCCCAGACAATGATCCGTTTTGCAACATCTTCATGTGCTTATTTATGTAGACCTGGTCTATCGTTTGGCTTACTTTTTAAAAAATTTAATTTTGGATTAATATAAGGGTACATATGATTAGATTACATTGTTTGCATTTGTTAGCTAGGGTCTGAGTTGTAGCGGAGTCGCTTGCCCAGGAGGTACCATGTACCCCTAGCCCCTTCCACCCTCCCCCATACTTGAATTTGTATTTTTTCTTTAGAGACAGAGTCTCACTTTGTTGCTCTTGGTAGGGTGCCATGGTGTCATAGCCCACAGCAACCTCCAACTCCTGGGCTCAGGCAATTCTCTTGCCTCAGCCTCCCAAGTAGCTGGGACTACAGGCCCCCGCCACAACACCCGGCTATTTTTTTGTTGCAGTTTGGCCGGGGCCAGGTTCAAACCCGCCACCTTCTCAGTATATGAGGCCGGTGCCCTACCCACTGAGCTGCAGGTGCCCCCTAAGTTTGTATTTTTTCCTCATGTGGGCCTATAGTTGTCCATCTACTAGTTTCAAAATAATATTGAGTGTATGAGGTGCTTGCTTTTCCATTCTTGAGATACTTAGGAGAGTTCTCCAAATCCACCCACGTTGTAACAACGGACACTACATCTGTCTTTTTCATGACTGAGTAGTATTCCATGGTGTGTATATACCACAGTTAATCCATCCATGGGTTGCTGGCACTTGGGTTGTTTCCACATCTTTGTGATTATGAATTGAGCTGCTATAAAACCCAAGTGAGAGTGTCCTTGTAATAAAATAAATTTTTCTTCTGGGTAGATACCTAGTAATGAGATTGCAAGATCAATTAGAAGTTCTACTTTTAGCTCTTCGAGGATTCTCCATACTTCTTGCCAAAGAAATTGTATTAGTTTGTAGTCCTGTATAAGTGTTCCCTTCTCTCCACACCCACGCCGCCAGCATCTGCAGCGTTGTTACTTTGTGATGTGGGCCATTCTCACTGGGTTTACATGATCTCTCAGAGAGGTTTTGACTTACATTTCTCTATGGACAATGAACGTCTTTTCATGGGTATGTTTGGCCCGCTTTCTAAAACTGGAAATACACTTAGGAAACCGTATGGCTACATAATTGGAAAATAAATATTACATGGCACAAATAATGAAGTAAGTGTAAAAATAAGCACGTGGTAGTGTCTACAGCCAGGTTGAATCCTGAGTCCTGCTCCCTCTTTGTTTAAAAGGAGAGACTGAGAGAGGCATTGGGGCCAGGGTTATCCTGAATGGACGCTTTCTAGGGAGAGCTGAAAATAGGGTGACTTCCTCACAGTGCTATTCAGTGTTCTATAGAGCCTTGTGTCCTAGGCCAGGGAAAAGCATCTGGGGTCCCTTCTTGGATGGTGGATGCTGTGTTGAGGCTGTGACCTGGCATCTGGAAGGAGAGTGCTCTACTTTGGGCTAAGCAGTACCCCTCTTGGGAGACAAGCCCTCCCATTTGCTATCCCAAGTTGAGACAACCCTCTCTTGGCCTAGTCCTTCCTAGAACAGCTTATGTGCCTAGTGTTAAGAAGAAAAAGAGGCTCAGAGCCTGTGGCTCAAGTGGCTAAGGCGTCAGCCACATATACCTAAGGTGGAGGGTTCAAATCCAGCCCAGGCCTGCCAAACAACAATGATGGCTGCAACCAAAAAAAATAGCCAGGTGTTGTGGCCGGCACCTGTGGTCCCAGCTACTTGGGAGGTGGAGGCAGGAGACTTGCTTGAGCCCAGGAGTTGGAGGTTGCTGTGAGCTATGATGGCACTGCACTCTACGTAGGGGGATAGCTTGAGGCGCTGACTCAAAAAAAAAAAAAAAAGACAAATAGATGGGAGCAACAGCCAAGTGTCCGTGCCTAGATTCTACTGGCCTTGAATTTTCCCAACAGAGAGGACTTCAAGGCCGGGATGTTGGACTGCTTTGGGCTGGGAGTTTGAGCCTGTGTTTTTTGTTGGTGAGGAGTTGGTCCCAATCATATATGATTATAGAGGTCGTTCTGTGACATTTTGAGTTTGGAGCACCTGTGGTTAAACACCTGGGAAATTCAACATGCAGATTCCTGGGCCCCCAGCTAGACCCACTGGTTAGACTTCCTGCTAATGGAGCCCAGAACTCTGCTTCTATGATCGGGCCTATGATTCTGAGGGTCCCCCCAGCTGACAATTACCTTTGTGTTTCTGTTATCTTGATCAAAAACTTGCCATTTTTATTCTGCTACAGAACAGATAGTAACGTTGCACAGTTTCATAGCTAATTTTTTGCACTGTGCCAGCTCCGTCGCCTGTCAGTGGTTACACCTGCCCACCCTCACGTTTGAGACCTATGGGATGTTAGTGGAGGGGGTGGTATGTGGTTATGGAGAGATACGGCTGCTCCACCCATACCCCACCTCAAACCTCCTAGCTCTCAGCTGTGTCAGCTCCCGGCCACGGGTCCTCGAGGCCCATCCCCTCTCCTAGCCCTGGAGTAGCCTCCCAGGATGGCATGTCCCAGGCCAAGATGCTGGCTCAGACCCCACCACTCAGAAGCCCCTGAGGAACCCGTGGTTGGAGGGACACGTTTAATTTGCTGCTGCTTTGTAGACATACTGTGATTGACACCTCAGACTCTGCCAGCCTTTTCCACCTACCCTCAGGGGAGTGGGATTCTCTTCCTCAGCACAGGGAGAGTTTGGCTGAGCTCTCAGGGTTCATGGGAGACAAATTCCAGAGCACGTTCAGGCAGCGGCACTCGGACGGGGTGGGGCCTGCACAGGGCGCTCCTTGTGGGTGTGTGTTCCCTGTGTGTCCACAGTGAGTTTCCCAGCACCTTTCTGCGCGTGAGGGTTTGGCCACTCGCTGAACATGTGTTGAGTCCCTGCTCTGTTCCGCACTTGGAGGGCATGGTGTGTGTGGCTTCAGGGCACTCGGAGCACAGCAACGTGCATAGGGGGAGGGGCATAGGACCAGGAGCTGCAAGGCCAGGTCAGGATCACAGTTCTCTGTCTTATTAATATTCCTCCTCTCAAAATCCCTTAGGGCCCCCTGTGTGTGTGTGTAGCGGGGGGGTCTTGTAGACTCACGTCCTCCACCCCAGGGGCCACCAAACACCAAAATGGCTTCTCAGGAGGCAGAGAGGGAGGAAGGGAGACTTGGTACCTCCCTAGTTTGGGCAGGTGTCTGGGCACAGCAGTGGGCTACTGGGGTAGGGGTGGGCACCTGCCTCAGCCTGCCGTGGTCCTAGAACTCAATCAGGAACAGGATGGAGTCCCAGGAGGCAGCTGAGTTCAAATCCCAGCCCTGCACTGGGCTCCTGAAGACCAAGACCCCTGCTTTATAAGCCTTATTTCCTCCTGTGTAAAAAAGGCAAAAATGCTCACCTCTCAGGGATAGGGTTCCCTGGGGCAAGTCCTGTGCACATTTTAGCCCAAATCAGTCCTTACTAAACACCTATCAGTGACTCACTGTGGTCAGGGCTCAGCACCTGCTCCATGACCTGTGTCTTCTCCACTCAAGCTGCAGACAGAACCACAGCAAAACAAGCCACGGTGAGGCGGAGACCTGGTACAGAAGCCCTGCTCCCCCCTATGCCCCCAACCACAAGCTAATGGCCACAGAACAAGGAAAGAGCCTTCCGCCTGGTGAGAGCAGTGGCCCAGGGTGGGGGATGACACTTTCTGTGTGGGGGGAGGTTATTGAGTTCTAAGAGTTCTCTGATGGGGACTGGGACTCAGAAGATACGTTTCAGGCCCCTGGGAGGGTTAGGGGTGTCCCTCCTTCCCATAGGCCTGGCCCTTCCCACCATCAGGATCTGTTTCTCTTTGCCAGCCACTGAGGACCCAAAGGAGGAGGGCCTGGAAGCCCAGATCAGCCGGCTGGCAGAACTGATTGGAAGGCTGGAGAACAAGGTGAGCCCTGGCCACAGCCCCACCTCATCCTTCCTTCCTCTCCATTCCCAGGGAGTACAGAGTTAGGACAGAAGTCAGGGCTGCAGAGGGATCAGGGAGCCAGTGTGGAGGTACAGAGCACACAGCACACGACTGAGAAACAAACTCTGGAGAGGGAACAGGGGCTGTGAGAGGGGCAGCTCCAGGAGCAGAGTGGCCAGCAGGTGCTTCAAGGGGCCATAGCTGCAAAGATAGCTTTGCTCTAAAGTGCGTGGCCTTGAGTAAATGGTCTCCAAGAGGCAGCTTTGGGATGAGAGAGAGACTCTTGGAAACCATGAAATGACCCAAAACAGGAAGTCTATTAAGTACAGTGTGGCACATGGGTAATAAAAAATTGACACAGCCTTTCTAGAATCAAGAGAGCACTGCATGACTTAGTAGAGTACCCATGATATGAGCATCTGGCAGAAGAAAGAAGTTTGGCCAGGTGTGGTGGCTCACACCCATGATCCTAGCACTCTGGGAGGCCGAGGCAGGTGAACAGCTTGAGTTCACAGGTTCAAGACCAGCCTGAGACCCTGTCTCTACTAAAAATACAAAACCTGAGGTAAGAAGAGGATCACTTGAGTCCAAGAGTTGGAGGTTGCTGTGAACTATGACACCACAGAACTCTACCCAGGGTGATAGCTTGAGACTCTGTCTCAAAAAAAAAGTTTGTCTTCACTTACAGATAGATGGGCTCAGGTATCAGCCTGTCACCATTGGAATTCTGGCTGTACCATTTAATAGCTGTGTGGCCTGGGGCCAATGACTTACCCTCTCTAAGCTTCTGATTCCTCTGATGATACAGCAAATAATCAGGAGAATACTACCCTTGTAGAATGTTTTTAGGATTTAATAAAATGTCTTTTTTTTTTTTTTTAAGATAGTCTCACTCTGTCCCCAGGCTACAGTGCAAAGACATCATAACTCACAGCAACCTCAGACTTCTGGGTTCAAGTGATCCTCCTGCCTCAGCCTCCCAGAATGTTAGGAGTGAGCTACCACACCCAGCCAAAAATCATGTCTTAATGACTTAGTACAGAGTCCCCCAAAGCCTATACAACGCATACACACCGTACTGCCCACCTCCATAACCCAAGTAACAGGTCTCACAGCTCTGTGATTGAGGTGATTTTTATGCATTCTACTTCCCCGTATTTCCTTTACACCTTTTACAAATGGCGTTACTATTTTGATGGGTTTGAGTGCTGAAGGATTCGAGGGACTCCCCCCAAGGAGGAGCAAAGCCTGTGACCTGGAGAGTCCGAGGGAGGAGGGGGGCGGTTCCCCCTTGCAGGAGTGTGGCAGAGGTGGGGTCGACCCCCTCCACCTTGAAGCCAGCTGCGGGAGGGCTGAGGGGGGGGACCCTGTGGCCCGGTTGTCATAACAACTCGATGGGTGCCTCCAGAGGGAGGCTCTTTGAAGCTTATTTTTAGCGCCCAGTCGCCCTAACAACCAGGCTTGTGGGTAACCACGGAGCACCTGGGCGTCCTGGAGACGGGGAGGGGCCCTTCTCCCTAGCTTCTGATTGGCCAGGGCTGCGAGCAGGGGCCAATCCGGGGCCTGGCTCTGGGCCCCGCCTTCCTCAGTCACCAGAGCCGCATTCTGGCTCCGCCTGGGCCAGGAGGGTGGAGGAGCTTGGGGGTGGCTGGACAGGGATGGGGCAGATATGGGTCCTGCCCTACCTTCCCCCAGTCTTTTATGGCTTTGCTGGCTGGGAGAACCTAAAAGAAAGCAGCTGTAGCCCTCGCCTTCCAAAAGCCACGTATGTGGTTGTAAAACCAGGCTCGCCTTAACCACCTAGCGAAGCGCGCTCTTCTGTCAGAACCTACTGTTGGGCCCAGTGCAAAGTGAACAGGCAGGACCCCCTAGTTCGGACATTAATAATTTCGAGGTGGGGACTGCACAGATCACCTACCCCCCGTTTTCTTTAACAGCCAGACTTTCACATGTGCTCTTGGGTGATAAGGAAGACAGTCTATCTTGGTAGAGGATAGACAGGAATGAGAGCTCAGGTGGCAATTATTGGGGTACCCAAGTTAAAAGATGAATCATAATCCTGGGTATCTGGCTCTGACACCAGCTTGTGTGCCCTCAGAGCCAAGGTCCTCGGTATGAAATAGGGCTGTTTGAGCCTCACTGGGTCCCCTGCATAGGCACCAGGTAAGGGTGACAGCGACATAAAGGTTCCTGCTTACCTAGAGTTTAGCGAGGGGCAGCAGCTACTGGAGTTGGGAAAATTAAGATATATTTGTATACAGTTTAGCCCTTGGAAAGCCATAGGGAAAGCCATAGAGAACAGATCACCCCAGTCAGGCCATTAGCTTGAGGTACCAGGGCTTATGATTTGGGGTGAGCTGCAACTTGATGGGGGGAATCTTAGGGTTATGGCAAAACCTAGCATCTTAGATTCGGGGCTCTTAATTCCCTGTTGTTACCCCTCTCAAGCCCTCCCTGCCACAACAGAACCTCCTTTATGACCCCGGCAGTGGGTCAGCTTGGTCTCCGTGCCTTCCCGTGGTCCCAGACACCAGGGCCAGAAGGAATTCTCAGCCACTTGCTAGGGCTGCTGTCCTGGCTCTGCCTTCTCAGGTCCCTTCTGAGCCAGTACTGTGCATGGACGGTGGACCAAGGCCTGGGTCCTTGGGGTAGAGGGGGTGGAGCTCTGTAGTGGCTCCAAGTGTGGCAGTGTCGTCATGGTGGGTCCTTAGGTGGCCTGTCCCTACCATCCCTCTGTGTCACCATTCTAGGCACTGTGGTTTGACCTGCAGCAGCGCCTCTCTGATGAAGAAGGCACCAACATGGTGAGGCCCCTTCCTCCCGTCCATCCTTGCCTGAGCCAGGCCACTCAAGACCCAGGTGGCTGGGAGTCCCTGACCTTCCTGCCTCTGCCCTACCTGGAACCACTGCATGGACATATGCAGCCCCACCACTGGACCCCCACTCCCTGCCCTGGCCCAGCAGTCATGCCCACACCCCCAGGGGTGTTTTCGGAGACACTGGGGACTGTGATCAAAAAGGCCTGGTCTGATCAGGACAACACACAAATGCAGCTTCCATCAGAATCTGGGGACGGCAACCAGGGACGCTGTTGGCCACTGGTTTTGCTGTATCTTGGGGACTCAGCCTTTCATCAGCCTTGTCTGCTGGTCCCCATTTGTGGGGACACTTTCTGCATTTGGCTGTTTTTCTAGTCCTTTAACCTGTTTTCTTGTAGAGGAATGAAAAGTGGGGAGAGGAGGGAACAGGACAAGTGGGTCAGCCCATCAGGTATCGGGGGGACAAGGGGGTGGCCTGCGGTCCCCACACTCACATGCGCTCTGGCCCCACAGCACTTCCAGCTGGTCCGCCAGGAGATGGCCGTGTGCCCTGAGCAGCTGAGTGAATTCCTGGACTCCCTGCGCCAGTACCTGCGAGGCACTGCTGGAGCCAGGAGCTGCTTCCAGTGAGTGGCCCAGGTGGCAGGTGGGGCTAGGCTAGCCTCACCCCTGAAAACCCACTGTTCCCCCAGAAAGCCCAGCGCCAGGTGGGAGAAAGCTTGTACTAAGCAGATACCCCTGGAGAAAAGGCTGCTTTCATGAGTGGGGGACTTCCTATGGCTGCCCAGCCACCCTAGCCTCTAGAACTCAAGAGCAAGGCAGAGGAGACAATGTGGGTGGCGGGCAGGGTCCACTCCTGCCCGAGGTGAGGTGCCCACCATTGCTGCAGGACTTGGGGAGGCCTCATGTTCATCCCACAAGGGCCAGTGGCCATGGCACAAGGTGATAGAGCCCCCCCCTCCCAAGCAAAGGGTGAGGATGGAGGGACTCCAGATTCTTTGGCCTCAGACGAAGCCAGAACCCTTTACTGAGCTGGAGCGTGTGTGTGTAGGTGGAAGGCATCACAGGGCCCATTAAATACCAGGTGACAGTCGGAGTGCTGTGCTTGCCCCAGGAAGGACAGGGGGAGAGGAGCTCTGGTGGGGGTCCTCCAGGGTGAACACTCTGCCCCAGGGCCCACGGCGCAGGGCCTCCACACCTATCTGTGGAGTGACTGCCTGTCTTCCCTGTACGTGGCACCTGTCCCAAGGCATGCCTTCTCCAAAATAATGAGCTGAGCTGATACAGTCACTGTGAGGGCTGTGACAACTTTGTAGTAACCCCCTTAGATGAACCAAAGTGCCCAGGGTGCCCTGTGCCATTGATTGAAAGACCCAGAGTGGGCACCTTCCCTGTGTGGCATAGCGTCCCAGGTCATATCTGATTAGTGGGCTATACCCACTTCCACCTGCCCTTTGAGTTAAGAGGCCCTAGCTCCATGTGTCATTTCAGCATAATCACCTAATAATACCATCAGGGGCCTTATTTCCCTGCTGCCACCCTGTGTGGCAAAGCTTGGACTTAGCTGTGTTGCCCTAGCAGAGCTTTCCCTAAACAGACTTCTGCTCAGGGAATTTGTTTCTGCCCCATGTCACCCCCTTTCTCTTGGAAGTCCTGAGTTACATACCCACTGCCCCCTTTACAAGGTGATCAGTATGCCCCATGTCGTGGGGGCCCGGTCCTCCTGCCAGGCCTGGGACACTCAAGGGGAGTGTTTTGAGACAGTGCATACAAAGAGCCTAGTGAGACGCTGCTGCCATGATTTTTAAAGGCATTTTTGAAATGATGCCAGTGCATTTCACTATGATTCCCCACAGCGGATCACTACTGACCGCTCCATGGGGCCAGGCCTTCCTCCAGGTGCTGGGGCTGTGGTGCTGAACCAGAGTCTTCTACCCAGCCGGTGCCCCCAGCTTCTGTCCTGCCCGACTCTGAGGTTATCTCTGCTCTGGAGTTGCCCTGACAAGTGCTTGTTTAGGAACTGTGGGGAGAAGGGAAAAAAAGGTTGCAGAGGTTACCCTGTGTGCGCCACAGGGCAGAGGCCATGACAAGGGAGCAGGAGGGGGGTGGCCTCAGTCTACAGCTCCCTCCCTCTCTCCCCTTACAGCATTGCTGCCGTGAGGCTCTCTGATGGCTTCACCTTCGTGGTCTATGAGTTCTGGGAGACAGAGGAGGAGTGGAAGAGGTGAGAGGGCTCAGGCGGGGGCCGTGGCAGAGAGGGCTGATACAGAGTCCAGCTACACTCACCCCCAATCATGCTTGCTGGAGTTGGCTGAATGTGTTCATAATCCAGGTGCCAAGTGTTTTGGAGAGTTGGGGGACTCCCATCCCATGCAGTCAGGCTTTAATGCAGCTGGGGCACACTTGTCTGTGAAAACTGCTGTTCTAAGGGTTAAAATCCCCTCTCCAACCAAAGCCTTTCCCCCATTCCAACCCTGAGGCCCAGTTCAGGTGCCATCCTCAAGAAAGCTCTCCTGCTTTCCCAAAGTTCCCCTTTCTGTTCCCCTAAACCCTCCCCTCTTTGGCCTTCTATTGAGGAGCCGTGGCTCTGCCTCAGGTCTTACACAATCACAGGCCTAGTGCAGGCCAGATTACTCAGTACCCACCTGATCAATGGCTGATCTGTTACCCGCCCTACCCTGTGGTCCTGGGGGCTTACTGTAGAGGCAGACATCCATTCTGGTGGCCACCACTGCACTCAAGCTAAGGTTCCGGCACCTGCTCAGAGCAGTTCTACAAGGGTCCTGAGCATTTCTCATGTGCCAGACCCCGATCCTCCAGCTCTCATCAGGAACTATCAGCTGTGTTCTCAGCAGCTGTTTGCTGACAGGCTTGGGCCCCAGGGAAGGACTCAGGGTCTCTTTCCCCACTCCTGCTTCCCTAAACCCTTGGAACCAGGGAACTGAAACCCCTTGAGGCAGCCATGTTATAGCATTAGTCCAAAGCAGATGATAGCTGCAACCCCCACCCCCACCCCAGGGTGTGGCAGGCACTGGCCTCTGTCCACAGTCTTGCCTTTGGCAGTCACTCCCTGGGAGGGAGGGAAAAGGCTATCTCCTTGGGTATGGTGCCCTCCCTGGGGCCAAGCCTTCTCTTCCCACAAAGGCCCAGAGCCCTGGTGTTGGGCTGGGATTAGAAGTGGTCCCACAGGGGCAGCTCCTCTCCTTGAGGCCCCTGGAGCCCCCAGATCAGCCCCTGACTCACCCGTGTCCCCCCTGGATTGCAGACACCTGCAGAGCCCTGTGTGCAAGGCATTCCGGCACGTCAAGGTGGACACGCTGAGCCAGCCTGAGGGCCTCTCCAGGATCTCCGTGCCAGGTAGAGGCAGGGGTGGTGGAGAGCCCACGAACAGCAAGCTGGGCAGTGCCACCTCTTGGGGGTAGGGCCACCACTCCCAGGGACCTGCCCTAGTATGAGCTCACTATCAATGCCAGGTGGGCAGGAAGGGGCCAGAAGAGCACCCAGCCTCGTAGCCCTTTAGCAACAGAATGGAGACCAGTGGCATAGTGAGATGGCCCAAGGGGCCTCTCCACCCACCTTCCCAGCAGCCATTAAATCCCCCTAAAAGGACTGAAGCCTTGCTCTGCTCCTTTCCCTCGCTGGCCCCCCATGTGCAGGCAGCCTCCCCCAACCTTGCTATGGCCTTGAGATAGGCCCCAGTTCGGGGATGTCTCTTCTGCCTTGCAGGCTTAGGGGGCCTCCAGGGCTAGGGCAGCACATTTAACTACCCTACCCTCTGACCTCTTCCCCCCTCTGCTCTTTCTAGCTGCCTGGTGCACAGTGGGCCGAGACTGACCACCTCACCTCCCCGAGGCCTGCGGCTGGGCCCGCCCCCTCTTCTCTTGAAGGACAGCCCCTTTTCTAGAAACTTTGGTATAAAAGCAGTTCACTGTACTTCTCAACACGAACCTACCTACGTCCCTGCTGTTTGAAATGGAGGAACCCTCCCTCCCCTCCCCAGACAGTGGCCACGCACACCCAGCCCGCCTCATATTCTGACGGTAAAGTCATCTCTCTCCTCCCCTTGCTGACATTTCTCTACCTGGTAGGAGCTGTGACCCTGTAGTGCCCAACCTAAGTGAAAACCCATAGTAACCAGCTCCATGCTAGGCAGCCGTTGGGCATGGGTGCTGAATAAACTGGTTGGGAACCTCCGTGTAGGTTGTTTGGTTTGGCTGGAATGCAGGTTGGGTTCCTGCAGTCCAGCTGTCAGGGTGTATGGGGCACCAGGCAGCCTCCATACAGCCAGCCCTGCGTTTTCTGTGACACCCTAACCCCGTCCCCAAAGCCTCAGTTTCCTTCTGTTGTCACCTTCCTTTCCACCTGTTGAGATGAAGGTGACAACTCTCTGGGCAGGTATTCTGACAAATAGGCTCATACCTGTTGTACAGTTCAAGGGTCCTGAAGATCACCCTCAGGTTCAGTAATTCCCTAAAGGACCCAGCAAAGCTAAAATAGTCACAGTACAGTTGATGACAACAGACAGACCCAGACCACCACGGGGAGACAGATGCAGGGCTCCCAGTAAAGTCACAACAGCAGCAGCTCACGCCGGGCCACAACGTGGACAGACACAGGAGGATTGCCAGCCGGGGCAGCTCCCCAAGCCTCAGGCCCCTCCCATAGATGTGACTGACACCCCCTCCGGATACATCAGGGCCCAAAGACCCACCGTCAGTCACAGCATTAGCACAACTGCCCCATGGAGCACCAGGTAAACAGACACCTGTGAGCAGGACATTCCAAGGATCTCCCTGGGGGCACAGCTTACTCTTCACTGCACACCTATAAATGAGCTATTCCAGCAAAACAGGGGACACCAAGTATCTGAACTTGAAATAATGTCCAAAGTACTATTATGGAAGCTTTGTGACATCTCTTTCTCTAAAACACACAAAAGTTTGGAGGACGACAGGTGGGTGGGGAGGAAGGCAGATGGCTGGTCTCACCCAGAGGGAGACCTGGGCCATGGTGGGAACCCTGGGAAGGCAGGAACCAAGAGCGGGCATCCTCCTGCCTCCTGCCCCAACTTGGTAGAGCCTGGTACAGTCAGCCAGGGAAACATGCTTATTGTCACCACTACTTGGCACTGTCCCTGCCCATGCTGTCCTGGCCACCTGGAGCCTTGACTGGACCCTGTTCCCATGGCAGGTCCCTCCTCCCTTCTGGCGGTGGGTCCTGCCCCTCCCTTGCATAGTCTGACGCCAGCCACTCCTGCTCACACAAAGCCAGCCAAACCTGAGCTTGCAGGAAGGGTGGGGAGGGGCCACCCCAACATCCTGGCACCAGCTTCTCAGGGCCTTGGTTTTCTCATCTGTAAAGTGGGGAGAAGACCCCACTATGGAAGGATCAGGGGCTTCATATTCCCGCTGGCCTGGTCAGCAGCCAGAGAGCTGCCCTGCCCAGCCCCGAGGCTGGTGCTTTTCTAGTCAGCTTAGCTATTTTAAGGCTCTTTGGGGGCACAACCGAGGGAGCACATTTCACTGCCTGGTGTGCTCTGCCACGCGTCACGCCCGCTTGCCCGAGCTCTCTCCGCATGGTGGCATCTCTGCTGATCTCAGCCCACGAGCACCTGGAGCCTCCTCAGAGCCCGAGTGGGTGGGAACGGGTGCAGAGAACAAATGTCACCCTTAAGAGGGATCAGAGCTTCCACTTAATTTCTACCCCAGAGCCAGGCACCCTCTCCCTCCAGGTGCAGACATGGAGACCCAGAGAGGGTAAGTAACTCACTCAGGTGCCTGCAGCGACACACCCCAGTCCTCTGGGGGCGGGGGGAAATCAATCTGGTTCCTCAGAAAATGAAGGAGTCATAGCTCACTGAAACCTCAATTCCATTTCTAGGTAGATACTATACCCAAAAGTATTGATAAATGGCCTTCAAGGCAGGGTACAGTGGCTCACACCTGTAATCCTTGCACGCTGGGAGGCTGAGGCAGGTGGATTCCTTGAGCTCAGGAGTTCAAGACCAGCCTGAGCCAGAGTGAGACCCCTGACTCTACTGAAAACTAGCTGGGTGTGGTAGCAGACACCTGTAGTCCCAGCTATTCAGGATGCTGAGGCAAGAGGATCACTTGAGCCCAGGAGTTTGAAGTTTCAGTGATCTATGACTACACCATGGCATTCTACCCAGGGTGACCAAGTTAAGACTGTCTCAAAAAAAAAAAAAAAATGTCAAACAGGTAATTTTGTGCACATATTCACAGTAGCCAAAAGGTAGAAATAACCCAGGTATCCATCAACCACTGAGCAGATAAACCAAGTGGTCTGTCCATCCCATGGAGAGTTGTTCAACCCCCAGGAAGCAGAATGACATGTGACATGTGTGAACCTTGGAACTCAAAGCTCAGTGGAAGCAGCCGGATATGACAAGACCACACCATCATACGATCCCGTTTACATCAAGTGTCCAGAACCAGCAAATCCAGACAGAGTAGATTAGTGGCTGCCAGGGCCAAGGATGGGGAGGGACAGTTAATGGGTTTAGAGCTTCCCTCAGGCAATGGGAACGTTTGGAACTAGGTAGAGGTGATGGCACAACGTTGTAAATTTACCACATGCCACTGAGTTGTATACCTTGAACTGGTTACTTTCAAGTTCCAAGGTGAATTTCACCTCAGTTTTTAAGAATTTCAATCAATTCACCTTTGTGTGCAGCTCCCCGCCTGCATTAGACTGATGGACTCACATCTTCGCCAGCTCCTGTTCAGACCCAAACCATCCTGGGGAGGCATGCACAGGCGACCGTGTGCGGGGGTGGGAGATGCCTCCCTCCTCCCAGGGCACTTGCGGCCAGCAGCACCCTGGGCTGGGACCCAAGCCAATGGCAAGGTGCCTCCCCAGGACACTCAGCACCCCTATGCTCAGGACAGGAACACCAGTCATTTGCACTACAGAGTGTCACTCAGCCATCTCTGAAGGGGTGACTTGAGACAGGTCCCTACACTCAAGCACAGTTGTAACCTATTGACCAGGACCTCGCGACAGGCCGGGCTGTGCAAGTGAGCCTCAGCGCGCCCTCTCAGCTCTCCTTGAAGGGAGGGCTGTCTGTAGCGTCATCTTAGAGAAGGATGAGGACTGAAACCCAGGGCTAGAGGGAGGTTTTCCTGGGTCAGCCCCCAGAGGACAAGGACTGTTTGGAGAGGGACAGGCTTTGCCAAGGTCACAAGGCTGGTAAGTGGCAGGCCCAGGGGCACCTCAGGTCTTCCAGACCCAATGCCCATGTGGGAAGCCTGTAGGATACCACCTTGCCTTGAGGACACTAGCCCTTCCCATGCCAGCTGCTATCAAGGGAGTCAGTGGACATCTGAGTAGGACAACACACAGGCACCTCATACCTTCCTCTATTAGGTCAGACGCCAACCCCAGCCTCTCTTTCTCTGACTGCCTGAGACTACATTCTAAGTTATGGTGGTTACTTGTACCCGATCGTGTGAGGCCCACATCTGTACTTGTCACAGAATCGAGATGGAAACCTTTGTCCCCCACCCTCATCTCTTAGCACTAGTGACTCCTTGTGTGCTCTCCTGCTTTTAGGTGAGCCCTGGTGTTCATGTTTCCCCTTTTCCCTTGGCTGCCAGGAAGCTCAGGTACCCCTGCCAATCTCAACCCGAGTTGTCTTGAAATAAAGCTATGTTTGGATGGGTCCCCACTGTGTGTGAGGCACCAGCTCACACTCTAGATACACTGTCACCTTTACTCTTCACAGTACGTGCGTCACACACAACAAGCCAGCTCTGTTCTGATGATAGGGAAATGGATTCTTAGCAAAGTTTCTTAGATCTTCCCAGGGCTTTGAGTCAGGGAATGGCAGAACTGGTGTTCAAAACCAACAGTCCAACTCCAGAGCCGGTTCACACACAGCTTCCTCTCCTGGCATGACCTTCACCCCACCAAGCTATGATATTCTAGGACTCTCCATAAATGGCCCTACCACAGCCACAGCCTCCCTGACCAGGGCCTCAAAGCCATTTAGGAAGCAGATGGGTATGAATAATGAATGACAACCTGGCCTCACTGCCTACTGCAGGTGAATGATAAGTACCCATAAGAGGAACTGGCCGGGCAGGAGTCGTGGTTCTGGGGCCCTCGCCTGAAGGTTGGGTATGGCAGGCCACAGTTGGGCTGGTCAGGGAGGACTTGGAGAATGGTCCTGGGTCCCCTCACAGGTTTGGAGCGTACCTCTGCTGCCACACTGCCCCCCTCCCAGAGGCCAGGCTGCAGCCCAGCAGAGGAGCCCACTTGGACCACCACCCCCAAAGTGAAGGAACAGAGGGTGGAACTTGAACCCAAATCCGTTCCGATCCCAGCTCTGCACCTCACGGGACAGGTGGCTTTGACTTTTGCAAGTGTCACTGGTTTCACCTGTAACATGGACATGTCTAAAGCATCGTGCTCAGTCAAAGGGGTCAGACATAAAGGCCCACCTACCGGATGAGCCTGTTCCCAGGGAGCCCACGGACACTGAGCATGGACTCACCACGCCTGGCTGGAGGGAGAAGGGGACTCACCACGCCTGGCTGGAGGGAGAAACGGGCCTGGCTGCTGCCGGGGGCAGGGTTTTTCCTGGGGTGATGAAAATATCCTAGAATTAGTAGTGGTAGCTGCACAATTCCGTGAATATACTAAAAACCCCTGAATTATATACTTTCAAGGGGTGAATTTTTATGGTATATGAGTTATATCTCTGCTTTTCAAACTTACACATCTGGTCAGGCTGAAAAGCAAACTGAAAAATGGATCTGTCACCACCAACTTCACACAGTCACGTGTCACACTATGTGACAATTTGGAAGAACCCAGCCCGCTGCCTACCCCAGGAAGATGTCCTTGAATGTCAGACCCTCCCTGTCCTGCTCCAGCACCACTTCTGGGGTGATGACCCAAGAAAAGAGAACGCTGCTGAATTCAGCACCACCTGCATGTTCCCTTGTACCCGTGAAGGGCAAGAGCTGGGGACCCACTCATCCAAGGAGCAGCTGGGTCCCTACTGCCTCCCTAAGCCCCACCCAGGCCCTGGGGCAGACCCTTCACCCCCTCTCACCCTCCGCTGCAAGTATGGCCCCTTGCCCCACAAGTGGGTGGGCTCAGGTAGGAGCCACAGAGCTTGTGGCTTCCAGGATCCTCAGGTCCAGCCCCACCCACCCCCACCCCTCTGGGATGTGGTTGTGGGACCTGCTCTGGGCACACAGGGCAGCTCCAGGATTTTGGCATTTCCTATACCCTAACCATCCCCAGCGGATGCCTCTTTAAGTCTCCTGGGCTGGTCTGCTGATTCTGACCCCCTCCAAAGCAGAGTTCTCTGAGCCTCAGCCTCTACTCTTCCATTCTTTTTTTTTTTTTTTTTTTGAGACGGAGCCTCAAGCTATCCCCCTGGGCAGAGTGCCATGGCATCACAGCTCATAGGAACCTCCAACTCCTGGGCTCAAGCGAGTCTCCTGCCTCCGCTTCCCAAGTAGCTGGGACCACAGGCGCCTGCCACAACGCCCGGCCATTTTTTTTGGTTGCAGCCATCATTGTTGTTTGGCGGGCCCGGGCTGGGGATTCGAACCCGCCACCTTAGGTGTAGTGGCTGGCGCCTTAGCCGATTGAGCCACAGGCGCCGAGCCTACTCTTCCATTCTATGGGGTGAATTGCATCCCCCAGAAAAATCTGAATTTGAAGCCCCAGAAGCTGTGACTGTGACCTTATTTGGAAATTGCGCCTTTGTAGAGCCTAAGGAAGTAATGAAGATGAGAGGCAATCGAGTTGAGATCATACTTACTTGGGGGGTGGGCTAATTTAATGACTGGCATCCTTATAAGAGGAGGGAAATGTGGGTGCAGAGACACACGGGAAGACGGTCATGTGGAGACAGAAGCAGAGATTGGAGGCAGCCACAAGCCAAGGGGCATCTGGCAGCCACCGGGAACTAGGAGAGATAGGAGGGGCCCTCCACACCCTGGAGCCGCCAGAGGAAACAGCACAGCCCCATTGATGCCCCATAGCTGCAGACTTCTGGGCTCTGGAACTATGAGAAAATACGGTTCTGTCATTTTAAGTCCCAGCTTGTGATCTTTTGTCACAGTGACCATAGACCCTAACTAACTCCGCCCATCCGCACCAGAAACCCTTTGAACCCCCAGGTACAAAAAAAGTAGGTGAGAAGGCCGAAGGTGTCGGTCCCTCCAGCATCTTTACAATGAAGAGAAACAGCCTCGGTCTCATGGCTGGACGCAGCAGTGCTCGGGGTCCACCTGTCTGTCCCCTCCCTGCCCCAGCAAGGGTGCCATCAGAACAGCTCCAAGACTGCGGCCACTGTGCTCTGCCCGAAGATGAAGGTGCCGACCAGCACGGAGACCACGCCCCAGACCTCCAGGCAGCACCTGCTGAGCCAAGAAGTCAGGGTCAGCTTGAGCGCCTGACTCTCTGTACAAACAAGGCAAGCACACGCAGGAAGTGATGATCCGAAGCTACCAATACAGAAAACAATCAGGGTAGTCTGCACCTGTAGGGATGGGCTTCTGAGACCTTGGGGATATAACATCCAGGTGGTTTTAAAAAGTCCTCTCTCTCTGCCTGTCATTCTATAACCTCATTCCTCCCTGAAATTGTATCAAAGAAGAAACGGGGTGGGGGGCGGGGGAGACACTAGCTTCAAAGTCCCTGCCTTCTTGATCTTTTGCATCTGATGAAAGCTCCCTAGAGAGGGAGCGGACAGAAGCTCTGGGTCACACATCACAGGGACAGAGGCAGCTGGGGGACAAGGACGGAGGAGGTAAAGGTGACCAGGACTGACAACCACCATGGCCACATTTGTGAGCTTCCTGATGTAACCAGAGACGGTCCAGACAAAGTGAGAGCAATAAGATTCTGGCAAAATGGCAGGGCCGCTAGAGATATTTCTGTCTGCGTTAACAAAAGCCAGAGGATCGGTTGTCATGGAAGGAGCAGCTTCTCAGGCTGCTCAGAGCCCTCAACATCCATTCATCTGAAGGGGAGCGCAGGCCAGAGCACCACTGGGCTAGGGAATTAAAGCAGCTTTAGAAAGAAAAACATCTTGAAAGCTCATCAGTAAAAGCCGCCATGAACCCAGATCAAGGGATGAAACAAAAGCAGGAAGACCCCAAAGAACGCCCCAGAGAATAAGCTACTTGGGGGGCTGGTTCTCAGCCCAACTCAGGCTTAAAGACATCTAGAAAAACCGCTCTTGATCCAAAAGGGAATCATACCAATCCTGTGGCTTTGGAATAAACAAGCTCAGACTCACTGGGGCTAGAGGAACGGGGACTACACGGGAACAGACCTATCATTGGCACCCGACTTAAAAGCATCTACAGTGGGCTGAACGGCAGCCCCCAAAATTCATGTCCACCCAGAACCTGGGAGTGTGAGCTTATTGGGAGACTGGACCTTTGCAGACGTAATGAAGTGAAAAATTCTTAGATGTGATGATCATCCTGGACTTAGGGTGGGTCCTATACCCAGTGGCAGACATCCTTGTAAGAGGGAGCTCAGAGACACAGGGTGAAGCCACACGAAGATGGAGGCCAAGACTACAGTGACACGGCCACAAGCCAAGGACCACCTGGAGCCACCAGAAGGTAAAATACCCTTCAGAGAGCTCAGCCCTGCTGACATCTTAATTCCAGACTTCTGGCCTCCAGAATTGTTGCTTTAAATGCCCTCAGTGTGCAGGGACTTGTGACAGTGGCCTTAGAAAACTAAGACAGCATTTCTTAACCTTTCCAGCCTCTGCGCTCCCATCTGTGGCTCGGGAATAACAATGATAGACTCTTGGCTTCTCTGAGGACCCAGGGGGACATGGCACACCACTCTGTGTGCATTCTCCTTTCCAGTGGGGTCAGACAGAGCTGCTCAGTGACAAATGACAAGGTCTCAGTCATGCCTGATTCACAGGCTGGCCCAGAAGAGCAGACACTCTGATAAATGTTTGACAAAAAACAGGATGATCCAAATTCTCTCATCTCACCAGCGACATATGTCACAGAGCCGGGTGAACATGGGGACTCGGGGCCTGTGGCCTGGGGTGAGTCCAGCCCTGTCCTTACTATCCTTCTGACCCATCCCCCTCATCTGTAGGATGGAGACATCCCAGTGCCATGTGAACATGTGAAGGGCTGGCACAGAGGAGCCACCCAACAGGGACCTCCTGCCATGACATTGACTAGTATCTAGTCAGGGGACTCGGCCTGTACCCCAATCCTGCCGAAGGTCTACGCCAGGCAGCAGGGAGGCCAAGGATGTATCACAGGGCCTCCAGAGGCTAGGAAGACCCCCAAACCCATGTGAAGTTCCAACCGCAGACCCTCAGAGCAGAAGGGAAGGCTGTCACAGGACCAGGTATTACTGCCTGGGCTCCTGTCCTGGCTCAGACACCCTCAGACCATGGGGCAAAGCCCCTCTCCCTATAGGTTTTCTCCTCTGTAGGAGGAGGAGGATGGACGACAGGACCTCCCAATCCCTGCAGCACTATCACTCCAGCCCTGGGCACACCCAGGTCTCCACTCTCATCTTGGGGATACTTACTTGGCTCTTGGTCCTATGGGCTCGATGCCCATTGCACAGATGAGGCACAAACCTGCAAAGAGGACAGAGAGTCACCCCCAGCTCTTCCTTTTTTTTTTTTTTTTTTGCAGTTTTTGGCCAGGGCTGGGTTTGAACCTGCCACCTCTGGCATATGGGGCTGGCGCCCTACTCTTTTGAGCCACAGGCACTGCCCACCCCCCAGCTCTTTCTCACTCAACCCAAAGAAACCCGACTGTCTGAGAACAATCTGTAGGGACCCAGGAGGTGAGGAAGACTCTGCCCACAGGTGGCCCCACTAGCCCTGGCCCTGCCCCCTCTCCCCCTGCAGAGGCAGCCTGGGGTACTGGGTAAGACTTTAGAGTCAGAAGGACCAGGACAGGAGTCCCAGCTCAGCGTCCCGCTATGATTTGGCCTGAGGTGTGGCAACAACATGGCCTCTTTGAGCCTCAGGGATCACTTCTCCAGTGACTGGGGTCTGCTAGGAGATGGGGTGGGGGAGCTCAGGGTCCAGTGCCTGGGAAGGGCACAGCAAACGGAAGCTGTGGTTTCAGTTTCCTTTCTTTTTCCCCTTTTAAAAATACTCCGGAGGGAATTCAAAGCCTGGCAGCTCTGCCTCAAGCTCCCAGAGATTCCTCTCCACTCCAAACCTGTCTGGGAAGAGCCAGAGCTGAAAGGCCCGCCCAGGACATGGCCCTGGACTTGGATCCAGCAGCCCAGATAGGAACCTGCACCCCTCACTGAGAGTCAAGCAGAGTGGAGGCCGCCCGTCCCCCAGGCCCAGCAGAGCCCCATCATGCAGGGCCCCATCCTCACAGGTAGGTATGACTGTCAAGTTACCACATCAGAGACAACCCTGAACTCTAACTCACCCATTGAGAATTGCTTCTCGTGCCCCACACAAACCAGTCCCTTTAATGGAAGTTTCTCTGTGTCCCTCAATTCCCCCCCTTTGTTCAAGGCTGTTGTTGAAGTTGTCACTCTCCCATGTGAGTTTGGGACACCTTCAAGCACCTCTGCATGTCCTTTCTCTAAGTCCTCCAGGTATCTGCTTCTCATCTGCTTGATAAAGGACTAGGTCAGGATGTTAAGGACATCTGGATGAGGGTACCCAAGTTCAATGTCTGCTGGACACGGCTCTTCTCACAAGAGGAGAAAATCACAAACTCGCACTGAAGGGAACTACTGTGTGCTGTGCACCTACCATGTGCCAGGCGCCTACAGTGCATGTGGCCTGAACCCCTGCCCCTGCGGTCTGGGGTCTCTGTTCTGGGCACCAGTGGGTCCCTGCAATGCTCCTCCTGCCTCTGAGGCCTGCCCAGCCTCAGCCTTGCTGGCTGCCTGTCAGGGGCAATGCCATGGCTCACTAACAGTGGGAAGGTCTTTCAAGAAGCCGTCATGGCAGAAACTGGGGACAGGACAGGAGAGGGACCTCTCAGAGCACTTTCTGCATTTTGAGCCATGTGACTTTCACGTATTTCAAAATTTTTTAAAATAAAAGAATAGCTGCCAGGAGTGAAGCTATGGAGTTGACTCAAGACCCTGCTATACAATCACTGGACCCCCCAGGGGTCTCTGGGCCTGGGTCTTCTCACCTGTGCAATGAGAGGACAAAGGTACAACCATCATCCACCCATCAAAGCTATGAGGTAGCACTCGGGAGGCTGAGGTGGCTGGATTGCCTGAGTTCACAGGTTTGAGACCAGCCTGAGCCAGAGCGAGACTCCGTCTCTAAAAATAGCTATTCTGCAGGCACCTGTAGTCCCAGCTACTTGGGAGGCTGAGGCAAGAGAATCGCTTGAGCCCAAGAATTTGAGGTTGCTCTATGATGCCACAGCACTCTACTGAGGATGACAGAGTGAGACTCTGTCTCAAAAAAAAAGGGCCGGGGGGCAGCGCCTGTGGCTCAGAGGAGGAGGGCCCTGGCCCCATATGCCGGAGGTGGCAGGTTCAAACCCAGCCCTGGCCAAAAACTGCAAAAAAAGAAGAGCTATGAGGGAGGAGTGTCACAAGGCAGGGAATGTACATGGAGCCTCCATCTGTGTCTGCCTCAGCAACCAAGGCACCTGCATGAGGTCCTGACCCCACCCGTGTGGGCTCCCACCCTAGAACCTCAGACTCCAAAGCAGGAGTCCCCGTATGCACGCAGGACCGTGGAGAGAGGAGCGGGAGGAAGCCTGGCAAGGGGGCAGCTCACCTGGGAAGATGAAGATGAAGAAGGAGCTGAGGCTGCCAGTGACACCAACGATCTCACTGAGGTCAGGCACAAACAGCGCGGTGGCGAGCGTCATGGCGACCCACAGGATGGTCAGTGGCATCCGGACCCATGGCCCTGAGGGGTCAGCCAGTGCCCTGGGCCCCCATGTCCCCCAGCAGCTCCTCTTCCAGAAGTCCTGCATCACCGACCTGGAGGCCATGACCACCAGACAGGTGCCCGTCCCCAGATGCTCCAGTCGGTACCTGCTAGTCCCCACCCTCCATCCCAACTCCCCCCATTCCCAACAGGGCTCCCGTTCCACACCCAGGTGTCCAGTCCTCAGGGGACCTTGCCAACCCTCTGGGACTAAGCCACCTGCAGGCTGCTGATGGGGCAGGGCTTGGGGAAAGGGCTTGAATAACACTCTGACTTTGGGCAAACTACCCAAATTCTCTGTGCCTGTTTCCTCCTTTATAGAAGGGAGATGATGATGAAAATATTTCAAATTGTATATGAAAACACTACACTGTACCAAAACACTACACTGTACCCCATGTTTGCATTAATGTACACAGTTATCATTTAATAAAGAAGAAAAAAAAAAGAAGGGAGATGGTGCAGAATCCCATGACGCATCCCAGGCACGTGCTGTCTCACAACACCTGTTAGTAAGCTGTACTGAATTGTGCCTGCAGCAAGCCAGGCCTCACCTCCCCAGGAAGAGCACGATGGGGTAGACGGTTATGACAGACACAGCAAAGAGGACCCTGGCGACAACAATGACCACATCATTGCCCGGGTAGGACATCAAGACGTCAGCAGAAACTTCTGTCCCGAAAGTCAGGAAGCCGTAAACCCCTAGAGGTGGGAGAGGATGGAAGCAGGGGAGCTTGGATTAGAAAAATGCTGCCTCCTTCTGAGACAGACAGACAGACAGGCTTTAAGCCCCTAAGGTTTTCCTGAAGAGCTGACAGAAGGTTCTGGAAGGGTTATCTCAAGACCTTCCTAAGCCTACACATGACTCTGTCCCACCAACTCAACACTGCAGAGAAATCTGCCACAAATTATACTTCTGCAAAATCAGTCACCAGGCTGGGGCGTTCACAAAGCCTGTGTTAACCTCAAGCACAAGGCCCTTTGAAAAATATAAATTCACCTGCCATGCCCCATCCATCTTACTCTTACAACCGCTAAAGCCAGCAGCAGGCTATGTACCCATTTTCCAGGTGGGGAAAACCAAGTCCCAGGGTGCCAATGACAGCCCAGAGTCACATAGTTATGGCAGAAACAAGACCAGAGTGCCAATCCCCTTGGGAATGACCCAATGCTGCTTCCATCACCCTGTGTCACCTGCCCTATCCTGACACATCCACCTCTGGCTAAGAGCTGTGGGGCCATCTGGAGGTGACAGGCCATCACCAAGTCACCAGCCCTCCAACCCAAGGGCTGCAGAATGGTGAGACCTTCCCTGCTGGGGAAAGGTTGCCCAACTGGTTTCTTGGGTAATCACAACATCTTAGTCCATTTTTTGTTGCTTATAACAGAATACCTGAAACTCAGTAATGTATAAAGATAAGGAATTTACTTCTTACAGTTGTGGGGACTGAGAAGTCCAAGGTTACCCCAGGACATCCTCTGAATCTGGATGGAGGCTGCCAAGCTCCTGTAGCTCTTGCTCTACTCAAGCCGGTGGAGTCAGCACCGAGAGGATGCCACCAGGGCTTATACCTTGTACCTTCCAGGTCACAGCACGAGCTGCAACTGGGGCCGTTTGAGTTGTAGCAGGGGCAGTGAGGACTGTTGTCCTGGGGTACAGAAGCAGAGACCCAAGGGGCCCTCGGCAGCAAGCCTATGGGAGGGCACCCCAGGTCCATCCCCCAAACCTATTCTGCCCTCCTAGGCCCTGGGCTTGCAATGAGGGGGCAGCCTCTGAGATGTCAGAAGCGCCCTCAGGGTCCTTCTTCCTTCTCTGTGCCCATCTCCTCAGCAATTGCTCTCCCTAGCAGGCTTCTCACTGTCCAGGCTGAACACTTTGTAGACCTTTCTGCTTTGCTTCGGATGATAAACTCCATCTTCAATTTCCTATTCCTCTCTGTGGCTTAACATGAGTGGTTAAAAGCAGCCATGTAGGGGCCCAAATGCTTCGCTACTGGGATATTTCTCCCACCAGACGTGCTGGTTCATCCCGCTCTTCCCCACAGCCCTCAGGCATAGACACGGGCAGCCAAGTTCTCGGCCAGTTTATACCAAGCTCAGCCTTGGCTCCAGGTCCCTGCTCCTCATCTGAAATTTCGTCAGCAGGGCCTTTACTGTTCATAATTGCATCTGCTCTCTGGCTGTGACCATATTAACCCATCTCAAAGGAGTTCCAAAGTTTCCCTAGAGCTATCTTTGGAGCCCTCACCGGAATCCAGGCTCTTCCCAGCCTGCTCCCCCAAATTCTTCCACCTTTTGCCCAGTTCCAAAACAACTTCACATATTCAGGTGGTTGTTATCAGCAGCACCTCACTCTTGAGACTGATTTTCTTAGTCTGTTTTTTATTGCTTATAAGAGAATACCTGAAACTGCTTCTAAGAGTCTCACTCTGTCACCCTGGGTTGAGTGCCATGGCATCATAGCTCACACCAACCTCAAATGCTTGGGCTCAAAGTGATTCTCTTGCCTCAGTCTCCCGAGTAGCTGTGACTAAAGGGAACACCTCCCTGCCATGGTGCCTGGTTAATTTTTCTATTTTGATTGGAGATAGGCATCTCACTCTTGTTCAGATTGGTCTTACACTCCTGAGCTCTAGGGATCCTCCCCCATCTTGGGCTCCCAGAGTGCTGGGATTACAGGTGTGGGCCACCATGCCTGGCCAAAACTGGGTAATTTATAAAGAAAAGGAATTTAATTTTTACAGTTCTGGAGGCTGAGAAGTCCAAGGTCCAAGGGGTTATACCTGGAGAGAGCCTTCTGGCTGGTGAGGACCCTCTGAAGAACCCAGAGGTGGTACAGCACATCACAAGGTCAGAGCCCCCAGTGTGCTGGCCCAGGTCTCTTTCTTCTTCATTTATAGCCACTAACCCACTCCAAGGACAGCCCATTAATCCACGGACAGATTAATCCATTTATGAGGTCAGAGGCCTCATGACCCCATCCTCTCTGAAAGGCCCCACCTCTTAACCCTACCATAGTGGGGTAGTTTTGTTTTTGGTTTTTTTTTTTTTGAGACGGAGCCTCAAGCTATCCCCCTGGGTAGAGTGCCATGGCATCCCAGCTCATAGCAACCTCCAACTCCTGGGCTCAAGCAAGTCTCCTACCTCCGCCTCCCACGTGGCTGGGACCACAGGCGCCCTACAACCCCCGGCCATTTTTTGGTTGCAGCCATCATTGTTGTTTGGCGGGCCCAGGCTGGGGATTCGAACCCACCACCTTAGGTGTACGTGGCTGGCGCCTTAGCGGATTGAGCCACAGGTGCCGAGCCCACAGTGGGGTAGTTTTGAAAGGTACACATATTCAAACCTTTTTGGCACAAGGTACCAGTTTCACACAAGACAATTTTTCCATGGACTGGGGTGGAAGTGGGGCACTGGATTCTCGTGAGCAGCACTCACCTAGATCCCTTGCACGCACAGTTCACAGGGGGGTTTATGCCTCTGATTTAACAGGAGGTAGAGCTCAGGCCATGATATGAGTGATGAGGGGCAGCTGTAAATACAGATGAAGCTTCGCTCCCATGCCCACTGCTGACCTCCTGCTGTGCAGCCCAGTTCTGAACAGGCCACAGACTGGTGATGGTCTGTAGCCTAGGGGTTGGGGACCATAGCCAGAGCACACTAGAGTCTGAAGCTGTTGGACAAATTCACCAGAGACCAAGATCTTCCTAAACAGATGCCAAGTCTCACTTGTGGATAACAGAGAGACTAGACTAGGGTGACCAGATTTTAACATTTGTAAAGCGGGACAACATGGTGGGGGGGCGGGGCAGGGGACTGGGCTGAGCAGGGCCTGACAACAATGCAAACTTTGATAAGCAGTTCTCAATAATCACTTCTCAACAATTATTTGTTATTATTACAGTTTAACATTATAAAATTAACAAAAATAATATAAAACTCATAATCTGGCGAAATAGCCATATGGCAGCCGAAAACTGTATATTCCTTTCCTGTTCTCCCGCCCGTTCGTGCATTCTTTCCAAAAATCGAGACTTTTTAAAAACGCCGTGGGACAAATTGTTAAAAAGCGGGACTGTCCTGCCAAAACGGGACGTCTGGTCACCCTAGACTAGACCCAAGTGTCCAGCCAGAAACCAGCCATGCCCAAGACCTGGGTCTGTGCCTGGATGTGCTGTGTGACCTTGGGCACATCACAGTCCCTCTCTGAGCCACACGTGAATCACCTGTGAAGACCCTCTTCCTCCCACACAAAGTTGTGAGCGCCTCGATCCATCACATCCACAGGGATTTTGCACACTACTCACCAGACATAAAGCTGTGTGACCACCATCATCTCTGGATGGTCCTCTGAACAGCAAGTGGGGGATAGGGGGGTATGTATGAGCAGAGTGTTAGAGGCAGCCAGGCCAGAGTTTGAGTCCCTCTTTGCAGGTCTAGTTAGGACTTTGGACAAGCCCTGAAAACCCTCTGAGCTTCAGTTTCCTTGTCTATGAAATGGGGCCTTTTGCTATGGAGTGCTGAGGCTCCTTCGAGTGAGTGCCCTTAAATCCCTTAGCATTGCACCCCACATGCAGTAAGCTCTCTAGAAATGTGCACCCCCATTTCACCTGCTACCCCCTATGCATGCCCAGTGCCCCAGGAAGGGCCCTACCTGTCAGCGAGTAGATGAGGCAGCAGGCTAGCAAGGACAGCACAGACACCAGGGCCCAGCGGGAGAGGCTCCGGTCACGCATGCTGCAGTAGACGGACACAGCGGCTTCGTGACACTGGAAGACAGGAGGGCTGGCTAAGCGGGACCTGCATGGCTGCATGAGACTCACCTGGCTATGTGTCCACCAAGAGCAGGAAGTCCTAGTAAACGTGGGGATGTTGTCACGTGGAATGTGACACTGCTCAGAGCAGACGCAACACAGCCTGACGCGGAAACAGCACACAGACACACTCAGTGAGAGTGGACGGGAGAGAATGTTTCCCCCAGAGCCAAGTTCACCCAGAGACACAGACAAACCTGCACCTGGATTCTTGGTGCTATTCACACTTGGGATAGGAGGCTGGGCACGGTGGCTCACGCCTATAATCTCAGCACTCTGGGAGGCTGAGCTCAGGAGTTCAAGACCAGCCTGAGCAAGAGCGAGACCCCACCTCTACTAAAAATAGAAAACATAACTGGGCATGGTGGCAGGCACCTGTAGTCTCAGCTACTCAGGAGGCTGAGGCAGGAGGATCACTTGAGCCCAGGAGGATGAAGTTCCTGGGAGGTAGGCTGAGGCCATGGCACTCTACCCTGGGCCAATACAGTGAGATTCCAACTCAAAAAAAAAAAAAAGAAAGAAAGAAAAATCCAGGACAGGATGAACCCCAGGGTGGGGCTGCCCTGTGTGATGAAGGGTGTTCCCAGAGCAGCCTATCCCCGCCCAACTGCAACACCCACTATGTCTTCAGACTTGGCCAAATATCCTCTTGGGCCACAATCACCCCAAGGAGAACCCCAGCTCCGTGGTGATAGAGAACAGAGTGATGGACTGGGTGGGGGCAGAAAAGGTCACAAGAAGGGTTCCCTGGGGGGCCGACCACCATACACAGGAACACATAGA
This sequence comes from Galagoides demidoff, assembly GCA_963574575.1. Taxonomy (NCBI): domain Eukaryota; kingdom Metazoa; phylum Chordata; class Mammalia; order Primates; family Galagidae; genus Galagoides; species Galagoides demidoff. Next base: position 4,513 of record CAUYQV010050074.1, on the reverse strand, counting down.
CTCACAATCTATGCACTGTACATGGAACAGGCCATAGTGGGATAAGACTTATAAAACACACACAGCCAGTCCCAAGAGCACACCTGCGACGTGGATTTCACCTCTCTGGTTCTGGGAACTGGTGTTTGATAAGCAGCCGAGGGGACAGGATCCAGGGGTGAGAAGCACTGATGTGTCCAGACACACCGTGGATTCTGGGCTCTTTCTCTGGGACATAGCTCCCACCAACATACTCACATGCTCACTCCTGGCTGAAACCAAAGATGTTGCAGCCACCCTGCTAAGAGCTCAGAACGCTGGCCCTTGTTCCCTGCCTCAGGGCCTTTGCCCATGCTGCTCCCTTAGGCCAGTTTCTCATGAGCAAGTGTGGGTTTGTCAGCTATGTGATCACAAGGACCACAATTGCCTTGCTCAGGCCTCTGAGCTTGGGCCACACCCAAAGCCTGGCACATAGATAGAAAAACACTCAGGGGTCACCCACTCACCCATCCCCTGAGATCACCAGCAGCCTTAAGGCCTCTTCCACCTAACCCCAGATCTTGGCACTGAAATCTCAGAAGTCCCATTCAGTGAAAGCCATGGAGCCACATAAGCAAGCCCGGTACAATCTGCACCCACAGAGCACACAGAGGTGGGGGTGGCCCTCCTGCCTCATCCCTGTGGGTTCCGGCCCAGGGCTATCACACCTCGGCTGACCCAATGGCCTTGGGCCGCCATGCCCAGTGCCTTCTGCCCCAGCCCAGGAGCCCGCTGGCCTGCAGGCAAACTCAGCCAGTTTGTGTGGACCTCAGTCAGGTGGTAGAACCTCAGTCAGGGCAGCAGAGCCCTGTGGACAAACGCCCATCTCCTCACTCCTACAGCACTTCTGGGGGCCAAGGGGACCCTGAGCCTGGGTGCCCACAGTAGGGACTTCCATAACCCCTTCCCTGCCTCTGGACAGACACCAGCACCCCAGCCCTGTTATTAGCTCTGCTTTTAGGGGACCACCAATGACCCATAGGGGTGGGGATTCTTTGTTTGCCCTGAGACTCCCACATGGGGGTTCTACTGGCTTTCTAAAGGGACACAGAGCAGGCTTCCCCAAGGGCGGGGTGGCCCCACTGGGACAGCATCTAGGAGGTGTTCAGGCTTTCTAGTTCCCAAAGTGGGAATAACTCAAATGTCCCTGGAAGGACAAATGGATACAGAGAAGGTGGCATGGACGTTCGGTGGAATATTACGCTGCTATGTGAGGGAATGAAGGGCTGAGACAGGCGGCAACATGGACAAACCTCCCAAACACACCACATGTTACGGGATTCCACTTACACGCAATGCCCATTGCAGGTCCACAGAGACAGGGAGTGGACAATGGGGAGGGACCACTAACAGGAAGGGTGCTTGATGGAAAGGCTCTGGAATGGCTGGTGGTGATAGTTGCACAACCCTAAATATACTATAAACCACTGCCCTGTACACTGTGGACGGTGAATCGTACGGGATGTGAATCCTATCTCAATTTAAAAAAAAACCCATGACCAGAAGTCCCCATGAGGCCACACTGGGTAGGATTGAACCCCACCCTCCTCTGCTTCTCCAAGGACCCTCTCAGCAACTCCGCACAGGCTTGGGGCCAGGGCGGAGGGATACCCCGTCCCCAAACGTGTTTGAGTTTGGGGGAGGGTAGTGTGTCTGAGTCATGTCAGAGTTCCAGGTGACAGCTCTGCTGCAGCCCCCGCCAGTCACACCACCTCTGGCCTGAGCCCCCGCCCACACCCGTGAATCCCTGCCCTTCCCAGCTCATCGCGGCCTCGGCATCCCGTGTCCCTGGAAACCATAGCTGGTTGCTAGGAGAGTCGGATGAGGCAGCGAGGCGAAGGTGAGGGGCACCCCCGGCCCCCTGGGCATCTGGAGAGCGGCCCTGGTGCGAGTCTGCCGCACCATATGGTGCCTGGGCAGAGAGGGGGATTGTTAAACTAAATCCAGACAAACAGTTGACAGCAAAATCAGCTCTTTAGATCTTTCAAAATATTGGGCGTGCAAGTAGCAATGTGAGAAATCCTTGCTAAGCCCCAGAGGCGGAACACCAAGTCATTTATGAGGAAGAGAAATGGAAACAGTTCAGGATTTTTTTTTTCCTCTCAAAAGGGTTTCACAGAAAACAGCAGATGAAGGACAGGAGCAGGGGCTGGTTGGTGGGCAAGGGAAGAAAACAATCCCACTACAGAGAAACTGCTATAAATCCTGGAGCAAAGTCTCTGGGGGATGTAATTTTACTTTGTGACAGTTGTGTTGGTGCTGGTGGGTAGGTGATGGTTTTTTAGGAGAGAGAGGCAAATATTCCTTAAACTAAGCAAGGAAGGAACATTGTCCACTGACATCTGCTATGAGGGCTGGGGGCCACTCCTCTCCCTGCTGTGTGGCACCTGCCACACCGAGCCCTGTGTGGGTCCACAGACCCCCCGGGACCTTCTTCCCTCAGGCGGCTCACCTGTGCTGTCCTGTCCATTTGGAGCAGCACGTGGCCCCTTGCTGCCTCCCACATGTCCTTCAAGATTCCACTTGGAATCCCCTGCTGGGATTCCACGTACAGAGCCCCGTCCTCACTCACATGACACGCTATTAAAAATTCAGCCCCCTCCCCCATCACTCAGCTCCTCTAAGCCTGTGAGCCTCGTGAAAGAGGATCTCTCCTGAGAACCGTGGGACAGAATCCACCTGTGTCAGTACATTCTGCAGGGACAGCGCACAGCTCCAGGTTCCCAGGCACGGTGACATTCCTGTGAGGATTCTGCAGAGGAGGGGACAGCGCCCAGATTCCCACACTCTACTCAAGCCCCAACAAATGTGGTGCTAATTGGCTGTTGGCGGGGGCTGGATTTCTAAGTTCAGTGACAATTCACGCCTCCCTGAGCCTGGGTACCAACCCACTCTTGTGGTCTCCAGAAGACAGCCCTCGGGCCACAGGTGGGAGGGAGGCAGAGAGCCCATCTCATCCCAGAACAAGTCCTCAAGCTTCTCCCTGCCGGGGAAGCTGAGCTCTCCCAAGGGAACAGAGAGTCACTCACGGTCTCTGAAAACGCCATACTCTTCAACGCAGATGCTACAATTACCTGGAATCCGAAGCAGATGGTGGGGAAGACACTAAACACAGAGGTCCAGGAGGAAGGACTGTAAAATAGACAGGGGCAGGTGTTTATTAAAGAAGAATTAGACACAAAATGACATTCAGCAGGAGAGAATGGATTTTAAATAACACCAGGAACACGTATCCCAGGAAGGCTGCGAGAAATATTTTTAATGACTGTTTGGGGGAAGGGAAAAAGGATGCTTGTTAAATGCTGCACTTCCCAAATACGTCTCTGGTGACATTTGGTAACGTGACATTCTCCACGTGGGCAGGGTAACCGCTAGAAGGTATTCCCAGCTTCCCTCGAGGCTGCCTGTTCAGGGTGGTTTGGTGCTAGCAGGGGCACAGGCAGTGTCCACCCAACAGGTCCCAACAAGCTCAAGGATGGTTGAGGTGTGCACAGGTAGAAACCGAGGTCAGCTCTCTTAGGGACCCCACCTGGTCCCCAGCCTCCCTTTGACAAGTTTTGCAGATATAACTAGTTAAGATGAGGTCATCCTGGACCAGGGTGGGCTGGAATCCAGTGACTGGTGCCCTTGTAAGAGATGTATCTACACACCAGGGAACACACAGACAGCTGCCAGAAGCTGGCAGAGGCAGAAAGGACCCTAGAGCCTTTCGGCCCTGCTGACCCTGAATTTTAGACTTCTAGCCTCCAGAACTGAGAGAGAGATGTCTGATGTTTTGAGCCATCAGCGACACCCGGACATTCATGCATCCTCCTACCTCCCCACCCCTCTGTGGTTACCATCTCCTCCTCACCTCCCCGACTCCCCAGCACTGGGGTACTGTGGGCCAGGAGCAGAGCACGGCGCTCATGGCCTTCAACGCCTTCTCTGGCCAATGTCACCCACATTTCTCCCTCTAGCCCAGCACCCCAGACACACGGATCTGACTAGCTACTAGACATCTCCCCGAGATGTCCCCATGCTGTCTTCACCCTGCTTTGCCCCTGCCCGACTGGTTCCTGGCACCTGCCCTCTCAGTTCTCCCTATCCCAGGACATGATGATTCTGCCCAAGCCAACAGCTCCAGGCCCCCTTGACTCACTCTCTGCTTCCAGCCCACTGGTAGCTCAGGCCACAGAATTCACAGGGTCCCGTGCAAGATGAACATGCTGGGCCCCTTGCTGGACAGCGATTAAGGATTTCAAGGCAGTGACAGAGGAATGTCCACCTGAGCATGGGGCCCCAGGCAGTTACAGGGATCCCATGCCCATTAGCCAGCAGCAAGCCTGATTCTTTTTTTTTTTTTTTTTGAGATGGAGCCTCAAGCTATCCCCCTGGGTAGAGTGCCATGGCATCACAGCTCATAGCAACCTCCAACTCCTGGGCTCAAGCGAGTCTCCTGCCTCCGCCTCCCAAGTAGTTGGGACCACAGGCACCAGCCACAACGCCTGGCCAT